>JASCZI010151060.1:149694-196163 GCA_036250425.1 Stylosanthes scabra | reverse complement strand
ATAGTCATTCACACAACCAACCCATGGAGAAAATGGCCGTAGCCGGACTTATCCTAGTTCCTGCATTGTCTCCTTGTGCTACGACACTTCCAGTATTTCTTGCTGTTGGAAACTCGTCTTCCATGATGATACTTGCCATCATAGTGCTGCTATTCAGGTATCAGTCAATTGCAATGCAATTTTTTTGTGTTTTGTCTTTCAAATTGCTGCTCTGTTTTTCTCTGTATATGTATTGCTGTTGGCTTTTCCTGCAAGTGTATAAAGTCATATGTTTACTGTGAAACTTTGTCCGTGTTTATCACGGATTGATGGTTAGAAATTCTGATGTTGGCCATTCGCCTAACATTGAAGCATTAAAGTCAAACTGTCCCATTTATACTTTTTCCTTCAAACCAGGTACATTTGTTTAGGGGTGCTTGGGGTTTTCGAGTTTTTTGATAGATAATTGAATTTAGGGTAAATTCCACTCCCCTAACATTTGGTGAAATCCAACGTGACTTGTCCTTATTTTTAATAAACCCACTGCCCTTGTATTTCGTAAAGTATAACATTAAACACCATGTAAACATGACATTATGATACCATCTTAGAATTGAGATTAGGTGGGTCTGGGATGAGGAATGTTTCACACTTGTAAACTCTCAAGAAACCATATCCTTAATAGATGTGGGATTTGTAATACACTCCCTTCAAGCCTAGGAATAATAATCTAGAGCGTGAACATAAACAGGTGGATGACCCAACAACATTGGATCGGATAGGCCCTGATACCATCTTAGAATTGAGATTAGGTAATCCGAACCCAACCCCAAAAGCTAGCTCATGGGCTGAGAGATGTCTCACATTTATAAACTCTCAAGAGACCATATCCTTAATAGACGTGGGACTTGTAAGTTGTAATACACCAAACATAATATTAAGAATCTTGATTATTGTTTTACATTTGGAGCTTTGCAAGTTATTGTGTACTGAAGATGTATATTATTTGAAGCCCGGATTTTTTTTTTAAATTTCTTGCATGCTCGATGATGTATAGTCTTTGTTTAGATGCCAACAACTATGTAAAGGTTTAGTAATTGGAAACTTGTTAGTTGTTACCATCACTAAGCTTGAGACATGGTGCATGTTACAGCACAATATCCGTGATGACGTCGCTAGTAGCGTTGTCATTCTACGGGGCTAGCCAGCTGAAGTTTCACTGGGTTGAGCGCTATGACAAACTTCTTGTCGGTTCGGTGCTGTGCTTAGTTGGCATCTTGACACTCCTTTTTCATCATCATGACCATGGAGAAGTAGGCTTGGCTGGAGAACACACTCATATTCATAGGAAGATGATTTCATTGTGATATATAAATAATTAAATACACATTCATATATGTAATGTGAGATATGAATTGGTGTAACTGTGAGCTTTTTTGTATAAAAGAAAATGTTGTTGTCACTAATAGAATTGATCATTGTGGTGTAGTTGAGGTGAGTGTTCACAATGTGAAGTTAATGAATATTAAAATCACCACTTTAGAAATCCTTTTTGTCAACATGAAAATCTTTGTTTCTATAGTTAATCCTTTTATTTATGTGTTTGTACATAGGAATATATATTTTGGACTCCAAAACAAGTTTCCTCTCTTTGATTATTTTATTTATTTGAAGAAGATAAACATTGTTATTATCTATTTAGTCAAAACCATTATACTTTACTTTATGTTCCACTTTAGCGTTTGGATTGATCTTTATTTCCTTAACAATTAACTATTGGTGTCTATATTTTCATATAATTTGACATGAACTTATAAATTTTGATGAGAGCTACTAGCACTATGTAAAATATCAAAATTTGTGTTAGAGGAAACTTTTGATGTTTGACATAATATGATTAACATTATCATATTGGTCAGTTTCCACATCTCTTACTTGGAGTTTGACCTTTTTGTTTTTAAGCATAAATGTTTTAAGAAATTCAATTATTCCAACTAAGCAATTAGTAAACATTGGGCACAAAAAGACAGACTTAATTAGCCTAAAAGCTTTTCTTTAACATGTGTGATTTGAATTCCACTTTTCCACCCAATAAATACAATACTACATAGTCGCAAGCTTTGAAATATTTCTTTACTTTTTAGGATTTTGCTTTTTCTTACGAATGGTTTATTTCTATATAGAGTTGTTATATCGGTAATGCTTTATGTATTCTTAAATATTTTTATACATTTCATTTATAAGATAAAAAATATAAATATTGATATAAAAAATTTCACTAAACATATAAATATAACATACGATAGCATATAAAAAAAACAAAATATATATAATATATGAAGATGTAAAATAATACATATATAGATTAATTCTTATTAGATATGAGCAAGAAATTCAAACCTTTTTCTATGTATATAATATGAATATATACACACTACATCCAGATCGAATCGAAGTGATCTGTCTAATGCATGTGCAATTATTTTATTAAAAAATAAAATCTCACCAAGTATTTGGTCCAATTTTGAATGAGTGAGGATTCATTTCCATTCCCACATGGAAAAATAAATAATCTAATATTATACCTCGATTACAAAGAAATATTGGTATGTCAACCAAAAAAAAAGAAATATTGGTATCATTACTAATAAAACCTCTTAAATTAATAAAATTAAATAATATTATACCTCGATTACAACTTATCCAAACATATATATAGAAAAAAATATTCAGACAAAGAAGTTTTCAATGTTAAACTGAGTTATATATTTATATACAACATTTTGAAATGTTCAAATATGTTATATTCATCTATAAAAAATTGAAATATCTTGAAATTGACGTTGGAATGTGATACACCAACCATGAGGCTGAAGGGTCGTTTTCATTTTGGTTGGTTCCTTAGTCTCTATCTAATCATATTAACATTTCAATTCAATATTAATTTGTTTCGTCTCAAACTTTGAAATGGCTTCCTCCATATTCTAAGTCATTTACTTCATCATGCATAACATGTTATATTGTTATCATCATCATTTCACTCAAAACTCTTTCTTTTTTTTTTTTATAAAAAAGAATTTCAAATATTTTTGTGGATAATTTAAAGAATTAAGGCTAAGAAGAGAATATTGAATCTTACATAACCAACTTGGGTCTTGGATTGATCTAATGGTCAGCTCACTAGTCCGCTTATATTATCTGGTTGTTTTTATGAATTTAATTGTTACCTAATTAGTCTTTTATTATTATATCATTAAAAAATAATTAATTTTAAAATTATTACTATAAAAATATCTAAACACATAATAAATCTAATTTAACTTTTATAAACTTTTTTGTGGGTTCAACAAGAATTGAATTTTCGATCATAATCTCTGATACATTATCATAAAACAACTTGTCCCATGACTTAAGCTGATAGAAGAATATAACATAAATAATTACATATATAATAATTATAAATCCTTGATTAACCTTCTTTATGATATTAATTTTTTTCACTCTCAAAATATATATATATATATATATATATATATAGACACTCATTCATTATCAGTGAACAACAAAGTCAAGAGTTTGATAATTTGTATTGAGAGACACCAAGAAAGAAAAGAGAGCGAGGTTGGTTGTGTTTTTGAATAGCCATGGAGGACAAATCAGCAAGAACAAGTGAAGGTCAACCCATAAGATGTAAAGGTGTGTAACACAAACAACAACAACATGCATGTTCCATGAAAATTGAAGCTATTTCTAAATTAAACTTTTCTCATGATATAGCTGCTGTTGGAAGAAAAGCAGGGGAGCCATTGATGATTGAAGAGATTATTGTGGCACCTCCAATGGCTCGTGAAGCAAGGATTAAAGTTATCTGCACTTCTCTTTGTTACAGCGATATCACTTTTTGGAAGATGAAGGTTTCTATAATATTAAATATATTAATTAATTAGTTTCAATCCACTATTATTTGATTTTTCTTTGTTTCTTTTTCCCCTGTGCTGTGATGAAGGATCCCCCTGGAATTTGGCCAAGAATTTTCGGTCATGAGGCAATTGGGTGAGTTTTTGAAACCTCCATGTATGTTTATAAACTATAGACCCAAAAAAATACAAAAATTAATCACGAAAGATTTTGAACTAGAAATTACCAATAAATAAAAAAAAATTTCTTTTCTCTATAAAAATAAATTCTGTTTATCAAAATTATCTAAATATCAGTAGTTAATGTCACGGTTGATACTTCCAATTAATATTATTTGGATAATTTTGACAAACGGAGTACATCTTTTTTTTGCCTATAAAACTATTTTCCTTTATTTATGAGTAATTTTTTCAACAATCAAAATCTTTTGTGAATATTCTTTACATTTTTTTCTATAGATTATATATTGAAAATTAATGATTTATTTTTAATCTATGAAAAAGGGAATAGCACTTTTGATTGCTATGCTGGACTGTTTGTATGGTCATTTTCCATGAACAGAGAGTTTGGTCCATTGGTACTTTAATTTGTGTACACTGAAAATGTATAGTGGTTCTTTCATAGAAAGTTTCAACTTATTTTGTACTATTACCATTTTTGTTTTTGTTTTGATTGATTTTGAGTTTTGGGTTTTAACTAATTTTTACTGTGAGATATGCTAACTCTTTTTTTTTTTTTTTTATTAAATATCATATAGGATAGTGGAAAGTGTAGGAGAGGATGTGAGTGAAGTTAGAAAAGGAGACATGGTTGTTCCAATTTTCTTACCAGATTGTGGGGAGTGTGTGGATTGCAAATCAGAAAAGAGCAACCTTTGTTCTAAATTCCCATTCAAAGTATCTCCATGGGTGACTAGATATGATAGTAGCAGATTCACTGATCTCAATGGACAAATCATACACCATTTTCTTTTTGTTTCAAGCTTTAGTGAGTACACTGTTGTTGACATTGCCAATCTAACCAAGATTGATCCGGTCGCGCCTCCGAACAAGGCATGCCTCCTCAGCTGCGGCGTATCGACCGGTAATTTAGAGAATGACGAAGTAACATTTTAAAATTTTAAAGTGACGAATTTATTCGTCATCGAATTAAGTGATTAAATTTCTCTTAACCATTAAAAAAGAAGTAGATAGACCAGTCATTTCGTACTTTAACCGATTTTGTAAAAAAAAACTACTCTATCTTTCACACATGATTTTGTGCTATATTTTTTCCCTAAGAAAAAAATATATTTGTTTTAGAGTTTAATTTTCCATGCGTCGACAGAGTAAAAATTTTACATAGTTATTTAATTAAATTTTTATATTTATATGACATTAAAAGTAGTAAGTTTAAAAATTAGTTATTTTACTGATATGATAATACATGATTAATTGTCTGTATTTTTTACCTGAAAGTATATAAAAATTAAATTCTTTGTTCTATCAAATATACACTATGTTCATAAATGGATACAAGGTTTTTGGTACATTTTAGTTTCACATGCACACAACATTATTCATCTATCTAACTCAATATTTTGGTTAAAATTTTGAATTTTTAGGGGTAGGTGCTGCTTGGAAAGCAGCAAATGTGGAGCCAGGATCAAGTGTAGCCATTTTTGGACTAGGAAGCATTGGATTAGCAGTATGGTTAATTAATTTCTTAGATGAACATAGCTTTGTATATTATTTTTTATATATTCTATAGTTTTTTTTATACTGAAATTGTTTTTTGTTTTGGATAATTAAAAAAGGTTGCTGAAGGAGCTAGACTTTGTGGAGCAACTAAGATTATAGGTGTAGATGTCAACCCAGAAAAGTTTGAAATTGGTAATGTAATTAACTATCTTCTTTTTTTGGTAACATCATCAAGTGCCTTAATTTTCAAAAAAAAAAAAATGTTTGAAGAGATTTTTGGTTTCATGTGTTAATTTTCTTGTTCATAGGAAAAAAGTTTGGAGTCACTGACTTTATTCAAGCTGGAGGAGACAAATCTGTGAGCCAGGTCTTGTCATAAATTCATAATAATATTTGACTTTTTGTTTGAGATTCAATATTATCATATATTGTAAGAATATTTGTGAATCATGGTTAATGTGGTTATATATAATTATATATATATTGAAAAATATGAAACAGGTTATTAAAGAGATGACTGGTGGAGGTGCAGATTATTGCTTTGAATGTGTTGGAATGGCATCATTGGTCCATGAAGCATATGCTTCTTGTAGAAAGGTTTCTATGTCTTTCTCAAAATGTGGTTAATTTAAAGTTTAAAAAAAATGGTGGTTAATTTATGTTTATTTTTAAGTACATTTATTTTTAACCAGATTGAAATTTCATATTATTAGCTGAAGATACTAAAGATATAATTATTTATATGTTCAAGAAATAATAATTTTATAGCATGATATCAAAATTTTTAATAACCAAATAGTATAAAATTTGATTTTTTTATTGAAATTTAAAAAAAAAGAAAATTCAGCTAAAGGTCTTCTCTTATTAGATCAAATTTTTTGAAATAATTTTAAAAATATGAATTTGATGTTGTTTTGATTTTAGGGTTGGGGAAAAACAGTTGTTTTAGGAGTGGATAAGCCAGGAGCTAATTTGAGCCTCAGCTCTAGTGAGGTTCTTTGTGATGGAAAGAGTCTCATAGGAGCCTTGTTTGGAGGACTCAAACCCAAGTCTCATGTTCCTATTCTCCTTAAGCGCTACATTAACAAGGTACGCTATTCTCTGAAATTTTTGAAAGTCGATAAAAATATTTCTAAAAACTCTTTATACTTTGTAAAACTTTTTACAACTCTAATAAAATAAGAAGAACGCATGTGTGGTTGTTAAGAAAATAGTGATTTGAAAACAATGTTTGTTATTAATGATTTTGCTGTAATGTGTTGTGTTATTGACAGGAACTGAAATTGGATGAGTTTATAACACATGAAGTGGAGTTTAAGGACATCAATAAAGCATTCGATTTGCTGCTTAAAGGGGAGAGTCTGCGATGTGTGATTTGGATGGATAAATAATAATCACCTCATTCTTATTATATGCACTTAGCTTTCTTCCTTCCTTCCTTTCGTTTTGTATTTGTAGGAACAAAAACATATTCAACAACTTTGTAACATGTTCAATAAAAATAATTAACCCATGAATTAATAAAGTAATTGTTACCAAAGTTGGTTATCACAAAGTTACAACACTTTTTCCCTCCCATTTAATTTCATGCTCTTACCAATTATCTATTAAAATAAAATATTCTAACATAAATTCTCGTAGGATTCAAATTCTTATCACTATGTCAATTATCTTTTTTGTCGGGTCCATTTTTTTTTCTTCGATAGTTTAAGAAAGCTCTCGACTCTAAAAGGAGGAGAGAAGTTTACATCGGACAAAAGACGACTGAAAAATAAATATGCAAACACTAGGAACTCTCACCAACACCTATCCCAACCAAGGGAAATTTGAATCCACACAACCAAGGCATAGGGTCCATTCCCAAATAATATGAACCACACACATTATTATTGTAACGTAACATTACCATTTGACACACATTCTAAGACATTATAATAAGTTAGCAACCGACACATTTGTATAACTAACACAAAGAATTGAAGAGACTCAAGATATTGGATTGGATCACCATGGAACACAAAGTAACAAGAACTAGTGAAGCTCAACCCATAAGATGCAAAGGTGTGTAATGTGTTCCAATTCTTAGGCAGTATTTAAAGTTCATATGTTAGTTTTAGTGTTTTATTTTAATTGGAATATGTAATGTATGTATGTAGCTGCGGTTAGTCGCAAACAGGGTGAGCCATTGAGCATTGAAGAGATCATTGTGGCTCCACCAATGCCTCATGAAGCAAGGATTAAAGTTATTTGCACTACCCTTTGTCATGTTGATCTCACTTTTTGGAGGATTAAGGTTATTCACTTATGCTTACCATCATTTTCTTTTCTTTCAAATTCATGGTTTCACTCTCAATGTTATCATGTTCTTGGGTTTTTGTGAGATGAAAACTTAACGGAAAAAAATGGTGTTCACTCTCAATGTTCATTCGATGTTTATTTATAAAATATATTTTTTTTGTGTGCTTTGAAGGACCCTGCTTCAATTTGGCCAAGAATTTTGGGTCATGAGGCAATTGGGTAAGCAAAATTTGTGAAACACAATATGTTCGGTTTGCATTTTTATTTTCTGTTTAAGTTGACTGGATTAACTATTTGTGTTCTTTATGTGATGCAGGGTTGTGGAAAGCATAGGAGAGAATGTAACTGAAGTTGCAAAAGGAGATGTAGTCATGACAATTTTCTTACCAGATTGTGGGGAGTGTGTGGATTGCAAATCAGAAAAGAGCAACCTTTGTTCTAAATTCCCATTCAAAGTATCTCCATGGGTGACTAGATATGATAGTAGCAGATTCACTGATCTCAATGGACAAATCATACACCATTTTCTTTTTGTTTCAAGCTTTAGTGAGTACACTGTTGTTGACATTGCCAATCTAACCAAGATTGATCCGGTCGCGCCTCCGAACAAGGCATGCCTCCTTAGTTGTGGTATCTCTGCAGGTAATTTTTCTATGGCGAAGCATAAACATTAGAGTTAGTTTGATTCAGGTATTTTCTTAGGTAAAAATTCGACAGTAACACTACATGTACGTGCATCTATGCATCAATCCCAACAAAATAACTCTTGCTTACTTTGTTGTTACTCAAATTTTCTGTGTTAGATTACGTTATTTTTGTACTCGACGCGTAGACCTATTAGGCGTGCAAACATATAGATAGATACATGAGCACCTAGATTTATTTAAAATTCAATTATGGTCATGAATAAATACAAGATTGCTCTTAAGATTTTATTCATAAGTCAACAACATTCATCAAATTCAATATGCTGATTAAAATTTTCTATCTTTTAGGGCTAGGTGCTGCTTGGAGATTAGCAAATGTAGAGCCAGGTTCAACTGTGGCTATTTTTGGGTTAGGAAGCATTGGATTAGCAGTATGAACTCTTAACAAAACATAGAATTTTAATCTGTTTATTTCTTTGTTTTGTGATGTTCATTATATGCTGACATGATCATTGAAATTGGTTGGTTTTGGAAGGTTGCTGAAGGAGCAAGATTTTGTGGAGCAACTAGGATTATAGGTGTGGATGTTAAGCCAGAGAAATTTGAAACTGGTAATTTCACTTTCTGTTCAACAACATCACAGAAACTCATCAAAATGTTGTTAGGTATGATTCTTCTTTATGAAATTAATTTCTTGTATTTGTTTTTCTTGTACACACAGCAAAAAAGTTTGGAGTTACTGATTTTGTTCATGCCGGAGAATGTGGAGACAAATCTCTGAGCCAGGTATTCTATAAGGCTCTAATTATCTTTGTTTTAAATTTAAGAGTTAATCACTAAAATTGCCCTCGAATTTTCAAAACCTGACAAAAATGTCCATGAATTATTTGAAAATGACAAATATGTCCCTCAATATTATTATAACGTGACAAATATACATGTTTCAACATCATTTGATTAATTTCTATATTTCGATTTAGGGTTGATTTGCCATGTCTCAAAAATATTAAGGAACACATTTATCATTTTCAAAACTTATGGGCATTTTTATCAGCAGTATAGGTGATTAACTCTTAATTTAAAAATCATAAGAATGAGATCAAACAAAAGCATTTTATTAAGAAAATGACAGGTGGTGGAGCAGATTATTGCTTTGAATGTGTTGGTTTGACATCATCAGTTCATGAAGCATATGCTTCTTGTAGAAAGGTAAAATATGATTAGTTGCTTGGTTGGAATTTTGATTAACAAAAGAAAAAAATGAACTTAAACCATAGTTATTGAAATCATTAGTTGTTTTTTGGATTCAGGGTTGGGGAAAAACAATTGTTTTAGGAGTGGACAAACCAGAATCCAATTTGAGCCTTAACACTAGAGAGGTTCTCTTCAATGGGAAGAGCCTAATTGGATGCTTGTTTGGAGGGCTCAAACCCAAATCTCATGTCCCTATTCTCCTAAAACGTTACATGGACAAGGTGCTTAAACATTATGCAGTTGCTATGGTATTGTTTAGATTTCTTTTTATCTCTCTATTACTGATATAAATAGTGATGATAAAATTTTGACAGGAACTAAAGTTGGATGAATTTGTCACTCATGAGTTGAAATTTGAAGACATCAACAAAGCTTTTGATTTGCTGGTAAATGGAGAGTGTGTTAGATGTGTGGTTTGGATGGACAAATGATTTTTTTTTTAAAAAATTAGTTTTTCATGGTATTTTGAGCTTGACAGGACAATCTATTGTAATGATTTGTTATTTTGCGGTTTTCTTTTGACTTTCATTCTTGTATTTGATTGAACCAATGATCTACAAATCAAGAGAGTTAAATCATGAATATGAAATTATGCTATCAATTCCAACGCATCATCCAAAAATCAAAAACATGATAACACTAACAAATATTCCTTTCACCATTTGTAAGATATCTATTGCAACATGAGTACTTCTAACAAAACCAATCTTATTATAATATGGTTATCTAAAAAGCGCTTGTTCATAGAAACCCTTTTTTAATATATATTATTAAAATTAATGACTAAACACACAGAAATATTTAAATTTTCAAAAATACCAAAAACGCTTCCTATCATCTAAAGGGTCAAACTCTTCATTTTACTTCCTAAAATGTTACACTTCACCAAACTCCCAATGGTATTCATAACCATCTTAGCATCATCAAAAACTCTCCCTTTAGCCAACTTCTTATACAAGTAACTCTCAAATGTCATTCTTTGAACATACTCATCCCCACAAAGCTCCACCAATGCCTCCCTAGCTGCATTACTACCATAAAAAACCCTCTGCAACAAATCCAAAAACCTAAACGTATTAACATACTCCTTGTCCCAAATTTTCAAATACTCCCTTTTTAGATCACACTCATCAATCATCTTATAACCACCTTCTGACGCCTTAACGACCGCGTTTCCGCAAACCCGACCCGACTTCGCGGCGAAGTATATTCCTTCGCCCGAACACTTGGTGACGTAGCCTGCTGCGTCACCAACCAGAGCCACGCGTCCTCTGACTCTGAGAGGACGCGGGTGCTCTGGAATCGGATGGGCTTCTACCTTGATCAATTTTCCACCGTTGATCTTGTGATGGACTCTATCCCTAATACCTTTCTGGTACAACTTAATATCTTGCTTCGAGCGTACAGTACCCGTGCCCACTGCCACGTGGTCGCATTTGGGGAACACCCAACCGTAGAAATCGGGAGATACGTCGTTTCCTACGTACATCTCGGCGAGATTTTCATAGTACGCCATTTTCTCGTCCGGTAATTTGATCCTCTCTTGGAACGCGATTGCGCAGGTGTAGTCGCCGGCGCCGATTGATTTTGCGACGCGGCTGTTGGCGCCGTCGGCGCCGATCACGACGTCGACGGCGAGGCTCCGCCGGTAGGTGTTTTGTACGGTGTAATGTATGGTGTAGGGAGCGGTCGGCGATGGAGGTAGGTCGATGGCGGTGACGAGGGCGGGGATGACGGTGGCTCCGGCGGATGCGGCGCGTGAGCGGAGGAAGGAGTCGAGGACCTCACGGCGGAGCATGGCGATGAACTCGTTGGATTTTAGGGTTTTGCCGAAATCGACGGCGATGTTGGAAGGAGAGAAGATGCGCATGCGTGTGACGTGGCGATCGACGAGGTGGAGAGGGATGGAGAACTCGTCGAGCATGCAGAGAGGGATTGCGCCGCCGCAAGGTTTGGCCGCGGACGGCGGATTGCGCTCGAAGAGAAATGTCTCGACGCCACCGGCTGCCAGGGCCTCCGCGGCGGAGGATCCGGCTGGACCGCCGCCGATCACCGCCACGCGGAGCTTCCTTCCGGCGATGGACGGGTGAGTGGATTTGGAGGCTATGATGGTGCGTTTGTTAAAATGGAGTTTGGATTTTGAGCTTTTGGTTTTTGTGTTCAGTGAAAAAGGTGAAAAAGTTAGAATTTTTGCAGCCATGGATGAAGATTGAGAGTTTGAGACTGAGATTTGGGGTTTAGGGTTTTGGCCGAAAAGTATTAGTTTTTAGGGTTTATTTTGCTCTAAATCTGAGATTAAGATTTTGAAACTAGATGAGAAAACAACATGCATCTATTTTACATTTTTTAAGTTAAAGTTGGCATCTTGTTTGAACTTTGATGCTGTAATTTAGAATTGTTTATGCATGCCTTGAATGTATTGCATAGGACAAAGACAAATGATGTCAGAATCTATTAATCTAAGGGTAAACCCATTTTATTAATCATAATTATGTTTTTAAGATCACACTAACAACAGTACTTTATGGTTTATTTTATACTAACAGCAAATGGGGGTAAGCATACAGGGTAAAAAGGTATGATCAAGCAAGAAAAAGTGGTGGTGGTTGTTGGTTCTTCTAGACTTTGATGTTGACCAATTCAAGGATGGTGATAGGATTGCAAAGATTTGACATTGGTGAGCCAGACCAAGCTGCATCAGCTAAGATTGAGTTTACTGCTTGTGTAGGGTTCAATAGATCCCACCATAGATGTTTTGAAGGTTCATTGCATGTTGTGTCCATGGACATGCATCCTATCATTGCACCATTCAAACCTAATCCACAACATGCACTCTTTATGTCTACAAAACCTGTACATTAATGCAACTAGTCATGTTCACTTTCATGTTTCGTAATATATTACCTCCAATCCGATTCATGTCTTTATCATTATTGGATGAGATGCAACTCCTAATTGGAGTTGCACCCGTATCCAATTCTGCTGTAGACATGAGTCGGTTCAATTGAGTTTTTAAATAGATTATGCTTCAAACTATAAATGTATAAAACATACCATAAAGCCATGGTTCTTTGATAATCTCCATCATTCCATGGTATACATCACAGAACACCACATGAATTTCAGGGAGTTCAGAGTTAAGCTTAGCCATATGTTCCTCTAGCAAGCTATTGTATTCCATGACCAAATCATTCACTTGATCCGCACAAGCCATTCCATTGTGATAACTTAGTGAAGTGTGATTCATCTCCCATGCTACGCGAGGGGTGCACCCCAAAGGAAGGATTCCCAAGCATATGATCTTCCTTGCATTTGCATCATAGAGGTACCTCACTGCATTTGTCATTTGATCAACAAGAATGGTGGTAAAGTTGTGGTTGGACATTTGGTTGGTAGAGTTCTGAAGGAAGAGATCGATGAAATCATCTTTGCCGAACGAGAGAGCAAAGATGGAGGATCTCGTGAACTCGAGAGCGATGTCAGTGGCCAGATGCAGCTGTAACAGCTGCATAGTCTCGGAAACTTGGCGGAGTTGCTGGTTGAGTGATTGGTGGCTTTGGCTTGCCTGGCTCATGATCGTAGCCTGTGTTGATCCAAAGTTGAGACCCCCAAAGATCTCCCCTACAGATCCATTTTGAGAATAGAATGGCCTCAAAGATTTCAGTCCAGTCTTTTCAGCTACAACAACAATTTCAGTTCAGCAATCACCATATCTTTACCTTAATAGCTTCTATTAGTACATTATGAACTGAAATAAACTCTGCATTTTAAACTTGTTACACTAATGGAAGATGAGAGTAAAGAGAAAAGGGGCCATACCAAGAAGCTGAGGAAGAAGTGTGGCATCAGAGCCATTACTACATGGATACAAAGAGAAATGACCATGAAGGAGAGGGTAGAAGAGAGTGTTTTCTCCACAATCAACAGAGGAATCACCTAACACATAGAATGCATATGATTGTGAACCAATTCTACCATCATCAATGTTAGTGGTATTTACTACCTCTTTGTTTTGACAATAAACTAAGCTTAACATGCTCATTAGCATAACCACAGCATGAACATCAAACCCTCTTATCTTCATATTGCTCTGCATAGCCTTGACTATATAAACTGATTTTGCTGCTAAAGAAAGGTTGAATGGCTTCTATTGAATAGCTTCCACATTTGGTTGTAGATGAACTTAAAACAGGGCAATGTGTGTATTTCTGTTTTTCAGTTTTACCTTTGAGAAGAAAAGAGGAAAACGTCATGTGCTTAGCATTTCTCAACAACCTCTTTGTTTTTTTTTTTTTGTGACTAGTACATGGGTGGGTATCGAACTCGGGGATTGGGGAAGGGGGAAACTCCTAAATTTCTTTGTTTATGATTTCATTCATTTGTTTCTCTTATCTAAGAAATAAAAATAAATTGTAAAAACAACAGGAAGAAATTAGAATGACCAATAACTTTGGAATGAAGGAAAATATGAATTAACTCAAAGGAGAGTGTGCTGAATCACTTAAAAAGATTGATTGATGTATGATTGTTAAATTATGTATTATTGTATATAATTTCTAATATAACAAGGCACATTGAATTTTAAATTAACGTAACATTCATAATTATTCAGTAACCATATTCTCCTATATTTGAAATTTGAAAGTATATACATCAAAGATTAATCTACATTGTGTGTACAAAATCAGGGGGTTTCATGAAATTTCCGTTGAGCTCTGTAAAGTTAATCAAGTTTCTGGTAGAAGTACAGCGCAATGTTCACAGTTAATTGACAATTTCTTCTTTTAATCAATCCATCCTTGAAAATTCATGTTTAACTAAGTGAAATTTTCACCTACTGTCTTATAAAGTAATGGTCCTGTAACTCTGGTAACCCAAATCCCTAGTTCCACTTAATTTCACATCAAAATTTCCAGTAGGCATGGACACACACAACACTTTACTTTCTAAACCTGGAGTCGTCTTTGATCGGATTACTAAAAATATCAATGATTAAATCATGCTAATATAAGAGAGAAACTAAATCCAAATACCGTATACATCAATTATGTAAGAACAGAAATGGACAATTGTGCATTGAAGCAAATATCAGGTACCATAACTATGCCTTCAGCTTTCCACTCAACCCACGTTTGTTGGGCCAGATACAATTCACTGAACTCTTCTTGGCCGCAACCGAGCATTGATCACTGCGGCCACCTTTACTGCTGCTCAGCTCCGTTTGGAGCTTACGCCGCCTCATCCGATTCTCTAACCGCATCCCTCTAAGTGCACGGGCTCTATGCTCAATTTCTAAAGCTTGAGAGAAATCCCAGATCCTAACAACACCCTCTTCCCCACCACAGACAATCCGATCAGCTCCTATATCTACAGCGAAAAGATTGCTCTTAAATCCATGCAACATCCTCTGCGGGGGTTCTATTGCACCACCATCGAAATACTTAACCTTTGAACTCCTCCTCCCTAGAGCATGCCTGCTAGTCCTCAAGAGCTTTCGCACATCAATTAGTGCAAGCTTGCCATCGCTTGATGCTGACACAAGCCATGGAAACTCAAAGGCAAGTGAATACACAGGGCCTGTGTGAGGAATCCAAGCAGCAACCTGCCAAGCTTTGGCCTCACAGCCGTCATCTATGATCTCATACATGTGTATCGAACCATCTTCACCTCCAGTGAAAAGGAAATCCCCTGTATGGCTTCTCGCCAAAGCATAAGTGTTGCCGACATGAGCACCGAGAATGATAGTCAACAAACTCCCACTATTGGTATCCCAAATGTACACATCTGAACCTGATATGCTGGCAACTGTAGTATCATGAGGGACAAGTCCGTAAACCCAATCGCTGTGCCTTAGCACCTCAATGCACTTCATTGAATGACGGTCCCACACTCGAACGGTCGTGTCCCACGAACCACTGTAAATCCTTGTTAAATCTAAAGCAAGTGATGTCACTGGACCCTCATGTCCCCAAAGTCGAACCTCGGTATTCTGGTCTTGAGACCCTTTAAGGTCAAACAGATGGGGTAGTCCTTCGACAGCCCTCCAACAATGAATAAATCCATCAGTACCACCTGCAACCAGCAGTCTTCTATCGGCTGCAACAGCACGAATGGTGCAGCCAAGGGGCCGTGATGATGCAATTGATAACCCTTCTTCCATGTCCCACATCCTCACAACAGAGTCATACCCAGAGGTAAATATAAGCTTCGCGGAGGCCAAGAGAAAAACAGTCCGAACCGCTTCGGTATGGCCATACAACACATCCATATTGTAACGTCCCAAGAAAGTCTTACTCCTGAACTCCCTCTCCACAAATAGCTCCTTCCATGACTTTTCATCAGCAACATCCAATTCCAGGGCTGCAGGAACTGCTGGAAGTTCCCACCTTTCGGCATAGAACTCCTTCCAAGCATGGTGCTCGGATGCAAGCCTATGCAGAATCGTGGAGACGCACGAAACAATGCCAAGGTCTTTGGGATCAAGACAATTCAGAATCTCAGATATTATCGCCGGAGGAAGGTCGGTGATGGACCGGCGACAATCATAAACAACTTCAGCAGGATACGATGATTGATTCAAACCACTGCCAGAGGCTTTGATTCCTTTCTTGGAATAAAACTTGGATGCACCCTTCAAACTGTCACCCTTCCTATACCCACGTTTAGTACTTGGAACAATATCAGAGATTGCAATTCCTTCCCTATTGGTTTTGTGACAAACTTGATTTGGTTCAACGATGCCTATGCCTATGCCTGGATTTGCTACAAAGTCTACCAATTTTTCAGAAACCTCAGTAGTACTCTTTGGGCACCTAAATGCCATAAAAGAATGGGATGCTACACTCCAAAACAATAGGGTTGAAAATTCAAACCCTTGTGGCACACAAATTCGAACAAATTATCCAAATACCTAAGCCAACAAAATTCGAATTTGCGGGGTAAAAACAAGAAGCTGAAACCCTAATTGGAGCTGCCTACCAATAAGATAATCAAGGTAACGCCAATCAACTTAGAAAGAATCGGTGACCAAATAAAAAGATAGAGAAATCTTCAATTTGCTGCAAAAGAATAAAAAAATCTACATTACAAAAAAAAAAAAAAAACGAAATTAAGAAAAAATTCAAGGATGATGAAATAAGTCAAATAACAGAAAAATAGAAAAAAAATCGGAAATTGAAGAAAAATAGATTGAAATTGAAAATGAAAACAGAATTACCTTGAGCGGAAGAAAAATAAGCGTGGAGGCGGCGGGAATGGAGCAGAGAGAGAGAAAGGTGAGGGTTTGAATCGAAGCTAAGAGGCGTTATGTGGTTAGGGTTACAAGTTAAAGCGATGAAGAAATCAGATCCCCAAATTTCACCCAGAGTGTTCGGTGGCCACCGTTTCAAGTTTAAGTTTGAACTTTGAATAGAACGTCAATCGATACGAGAATTGACTCTTCTATCCTTCTGGTTTTCATAGTCAATTACTATTTTTTTTTTTATTGTAACTTCCAAGGAAAGAGAAGTATATCAATTAAACTATTGAACAATTTTTGTTATGAATTTATATACTCTTTTAATACTTTATTTTCACACTAAAATCAGTCACCAAATTAATTACTAGTGTATAATACACATTAAAATATAAAATATATATGTAGTTTAACTCATTTTTAGTATATATTTATTATTTCAATGCGTATTATATATTAGTAGCTGATTTTAGTATACACCTAGCATTATTCATTTTTTTATGGGTGAATTTACATATATTTTTTAAAACTGATAAAATATAATTTTTTAAAGAAAAAGTCTAATATTAGGGAAACAATAGTAAATCAATATATTTTTTTTTTCTATTTTATCATTCATTATTTTTCGAATTCATTCATTGGTTCTCTATTGGTCTCCAACGTTAGTTCGGTAGCATTATTTTTTAAAAAAAAATTGTAATAGTATATAATATATATTTTTTTAGAAAAATAAATTGTATATAATATTACGATTTTTAAATACTAATAATTCTAACATTTTAATTTCTTAGTTATTTATTTGATACATTTTTTTAGTAACTTTTAATTATCATATTTTTCTAAATTCACCCTAAAGTTATTCCAAACCTACCTGTCTAATTTTCTATTTTATTTTGGTTTATCTGAAAAAACGTGAATAAGGTGAAGGTGAGAAATGATCTAAAACGTGCATGCACAGCAGCATCTAATGATTTTTAACCTTCATACCCAGCCTTCAGAAAAACGTGTTATAGCACCTAGTGTCCACTACTTGGGCTACATCACCCATGAACCGTGATCAAATTTATACAAATTATTCACCAAATTAATCATTCATGTAAAATTTATCTTAAAATATAAAATATATATTTAAAAAAGTTTTAAGAGTTGACTTATTTAAAAGTCAATATATTTAATAGCGATAGTAAATAAATTATGGATGATAATTTATATATTTTATATAATCATTTTTATTTTATTTAAATAATAATATTTTTCAATTTTAAACGATGTGTCCTTCGAGTATTATTTTTCAGCAAATTTTAATTTTTGGTTGGCAATTAATTTTCCAAATCCCATTCTATGAGGTTTTGTTTTAACACTGTTCTGAAAGGAACTTAACCAGAGTATGAACAAACTATAATACAATTTGTATCTCAAAGCAACGTAAAATCTTCTGCCTTTTTCCTTCATCCACGTAACTCTATCTTCATTTTCATGCAATTGCGTGTTGAGAAGTAGTAATAAGTAATCCCTGACCCAAAAATCTTATTTGATTCTGATAGCAAGACCCCAGCCAACCTTCTATAAAACACCCTTTTCTAGGATTTTCCTTCATTCAAGTGTGCTAACGCCAGTACGCCATACTTGTTCAGAGAGTGTAAATTAAAACTGTAAATAGGTAATATATTTTCTTCCGCTTTTTTTCATGTTGAAATTAAATAAGAGAATTTCAACTAGTTAATTAGAGTATCCACAAGAGTTATAAGATCCTATTTTCTCTCCCTGAATTACGCCCCTCCTTTTGACACACACAAACACACACTCTCTCTCTCAAACAAATCATTTTTCATTTCATTCTCTTCTGTTACCCTCTCGCACGTCACAACCAAAACATGACGTCATCCTCTTCTTCGTCGTCATCAGACGATGAAAACTCTCCCAAGACCGCACGCACCTCCGCAACCACCACCTCAACCACAACGGCCAAACCCGCCACCACCAACCTCGCCAACTCAGACCAGATCAAATCCGCACTTCAATCCCTCTCTTCAATCCTCTCATCCCCGCTCCCCTCACACGACCCCTCCGCCGTCTACCTTCACATCTCCGCCCTCCTCCGCCGCCCAAACTCCGGCACCGGCGACAACAACCTCTGCTGCTGGCTATACAACACCTTCCAATCCAACGTCCCGGACCTCCAACTCCTCGTGCTCCGCTTCCTCCCTCTAATCGCCGGCCTCTACCTCTGCCGAATCCATAATCGTCAGCCTAATCAAGCCGGTTTCGAACCGATTCTGTTAGCAATCTACGCGCACGAAACAGCCTCACGCGCCGCACAGCCTGTAACCGTCACGCTCCCTGATCTCTCCCACCCTAGCCCCTACTACGATTCAAAAACTCCACCGCCTTCGAAAAGCTCCGCCACGGATCTCAACCTCGCCGTGGTTTCCTCAACGCTCGAGCCTCACGGAGCCGTTAGGTCAACCAGAAGAGCGAGAATCGTCGGCGTGGCGTTAGAACTCTTCTTCAGCAAGATTTCGTCAATGCCGGTCGAATCGAAGGTGGATTTCTGCGAGTTTTGTAAGATTTGGGCGGGACAAGACGGTAGCATGTATAAATACTTCGAGGAAGAAGGAATAACGGAAATCAAGAACGACGTGAAAGAGAAAGAGAAAGGGAAAGGGAAAGGTAAGGGTGGTGGAAAGAAGGGGGAGGAGACGGCGGCGGCGGCGGAAGGGAGGATACCGATGCCGTGGGAGCTGACTCAGCCGGTGGTGAGGATTCTGGCGCATTGTTTGATGGAGCCGGGGAATAGAAATGAGGCGGTGTTTGCGGCGGCGAATGAGGCGTGCCGGTGCTTGTTTGCTCGGTCCATGCATGATGTGAACCCCATGGCTATATTGGCCATGAGGAGCTTGTTGAGGCTTTCTAAGACTCTTGATGATGATTTTGATCCAACTGAGTTACCTGTCACTGATATTATTACCCTTTAGATTAAATTTTTTAATAGATATTATTACTTTTTGCTTAACAAGTTATTAGTCATCCATAATCTGATGCTATTAATCAAATATGTTTCTTTCTGATATGTTCTTCCAACCAGCAAAAAATTTATATGATTGTTCAATCCTTTTTACCCGAACAATTTAAATAGTTTCATGTGAGAAATTGTAGTTATTATATCCGGCAATTAACACAATTTCTTAGTCCATATAACTTGGATTTGACCTAAATGAAAACACAAAATTTTTACTATCTTAAATTGACATGCATTGAAGGTCTCAATTTATCCATATTTTTATCTATTAACATTTTTTAGTAATTTAAAGTTGGTCTCTTCACGATCAATTTTTATATGTTTTGTGTTTTTTTTATTAATGGATTGTTGGGTGATATTTTATTAGCATTTCTTATTATTTTTTAATGTAAGATTGATATTTTTATACTATATTACTATCTGATAAATGTTGTTTGGCTTTTTTTTTCGGTTAAAAAAGGCAAATCAGACCAGATATAGAAGGTCAGATAACTAGAGGAAAAAAACTTGAAAAATATTACACAAATTATTGATGATAGAGTTATATGCTGTTTATATTATGCTCGCTAGCAGAAAGACACTAATTTTTAGGTTTAAGATTGACAAATTTTATTGTGTATTTATAACTAAAAATATTACACTGTTTAGTGAAGAGTGAGGTGTATATATTTGTTGATAATATACTTGAGTGATAATTGTAATTAGATATAGAAATAAAAATTCTATGACAAATGTAGGAATCATTCTTACCAATTTAACCATTATTAATTGAAAAAGTTTACATTTGATATTATATATTATATATAAAATATTATTTAATTGAAAAAAATATTAGATAGTTAGAAAAGTATATATTATTTGCAATAAATTTAGACAATGAAATTTTTTTATCAACTAATAAGTCCAATCAAGTCTTGTATCTCCACACAACTTTGTTCTTCCCGTGTCTACTTTCAAATGTCTACTTTCAAACAGTACTGGTGTCGTCTTTTTCTTTTTCCTTCTCCTCTTCTTTAATTTGCTGCATCCTTCTTCGTGGCGTTGTTCTTCTTCTTCTATCTATCTTCTCTTGTGTCATTATAGTGTTGTCGCTATCATCACCAATATCTTCTTCTTCTTTCTTATGTTATGTTCTTCTGCATCGTCATTGAGAACCTAAGTTATAGGGAAAAAAGCTATATATCTAAGAGGAATTATATCACATGTAACCAAAGCCATATTAATATTGACTATTTGTCATAAGTTTATAAATAAAAAAACTAGATAAAAAAACCTACATTATAGGAAACAACGATCAGAATTATGAAGGAGAACTAAACCAAATATAACCAAAATCATATTCATTTGTCATAACTTCATGAATCAAAATACCAGATGAACGAACTTAAGTTATATTAAAAAAAACGAACGATATTAAGAAGGAAAATAAAAACAAATACAACCAAAACCCATTTTTTTTATAAGTTCATGAATGAACAAACTAGACAAAAAACCTAAGTTCCATGAAAAAAATAAATTGAATTCTAAAGGAGAATCAAAACAAAATGTAACCAATGTCATATTTATTTGAAGAAGAAGACAACGACGAAGACGACGCAACAGAGAAGAAAAATAACTCGTGGCAATGAAAGAAGAAGAACCGGTGGCAACGTCAGAATAAAAAGAAGAAGACGGCGACAGAACAGAGAATAAGGACATGAGTTGCAAACATAGAGAGCAGCACAGAAAAAGAAGAACTCTCGTGTATGAACATTTTTTTTTAAATGAGTTGATAATATTTGATTGAACTTAATTATATAAAATAGGTATTACGAATTAAAAGATAATTTAATTGTATAATTAATAATAATATCCGTATTTTTATGGAAGTATTAAGAGTTTTTGTTATATAATTAGTGTAATTGGAAAAGAAATTTACTATTCTATTATATTCCCGGTGTAGTGGTGCACTTTGGCGAGCCCACAGTCAAGCGCCGTTCACGTGAGAGATCCGTGACACTAAATACAGAAATACAGAAAATTAAATCAACTTTCGACTTCGATAGCAGCGAACCGAGTTCGTTCTTAACACACTCCAGCCGTTCGATGCAAATCCAACGGTTGATAAGGCGCGTGTGTACTTATGTCATGTGTAACCTAAACCTACGCGACATCCACTCACTCACTCTCTCTCTCTCTCTCTCCCTACCGTCTTCCTTCTCTCTCCCTCCTCTGAAATCGCCCGGAGCTTCAGAAAACCCTAACACAGTTCTTTTGTCCCCTCAATCTCGTTGTTGACGCGAATTGAGGTTCTTCAACGCCGAAATTTGAAGGTTTTTTCTTCGAATTAATTTATTATAGCTATGCTTAGCGTTTTGTTACTGTTAAGTTAGGGTTCGTAATTTTCCTTCTTAATTTTTACAATGATCTCTGCAACAGTTACTGCTTGTATATGATTTTTCTTTCTTCCGTTCCTTTTTTGTGAATTTCACTGTAAGTTTTGCACTTTTGAAGTTTTGACCTGGAATCAGAATTTTATGTTGCTTTTTAAAATTGAGGATTGAAATTGTGTCATGTAACTATGATGTTACCCTACTTAAATGAACTCTTTGTTTTATTAGCATAGTTTTGATATATGAGATTTCTGGTGAATATTGTCAGTTTTGAATTGATAACGTACACTTTAAACAAGACTTGGTCTTTATCATAAATAGTTTGTTTGTCACAAATTGTTAGCTTCATTTGGTAAATTTGGTAACATATAACATTTTTTTCTTAATTTTCAAAAGGAATTTCCAAACAAGCTCGCTTTGTGTTGTTCTTTCCTTTCGTTAATCATCAGTTCATTATTGAGAACATTGGAGGCGGAATTGATTTAGCAGGTGTGAAGAGGGACATGATAGCGGCATATTATTTAAAGAAGTCCAGGATGGTGGTTGAAGAAGATCATTTTCGAAAACTTCAAGAGCTGCATTGTGTAGTTTTGAATTTACTTGGAGCATAGGCAACTTAGATGGTCTTTCTATTTGATAGGATTCAAGGAATTGGTTCTTGCTGCATGCTGTTGCCCATGAAATAGTTGTCAGTAATTGCACAGTATAAATTGTTGAGGGTGGATGTTCAAGTGGTACTTAAACATGGGGGAAAGAAGTGGCCATCTATCTGTTACAGATGATGGAGCTGCTGAACCCAGTGATGGTGAAGTTAATAATGCTGAAAACTCTGGTTCCCATGTTGAGGAGAGGGCTTCTGAGCCACGTCTAGGTATGGGATTTGAATCTGAAGATGCTGCAAAGAATTTCTATAACGAGTATGCCCGACGTATGGGTTTCAACCCCAAACCTAGGCCTCAGAGTCATTCTAAACCTGACGGGGCAAATGCATGTCAGGAATTTGTTTGTGGTGGGGATGTTTTAAAAGGAAAGCCTGAAACTTGTAATGCGATGATTAGGATAGAGCGAAAGGGTCAACATAAGTGGTTTGTTACAAAATTTGTTAAGGAGCATAGTCATCCCACGTCAAGTCCGAGTGAAATCCAGAGTCTTCGGCCAGATCGACTTCGTCCAAGTTCTGGTGAAGTCCAGAGTCTTCGGCCAGAACGACTTCGGCCAAGTTCTGGTGAAGCCCAGAGTCTTCGGCCAAATTCTGGTGAAGTCCAGAGTCTTCGGCCAGAACGACTTCGGCCAAGTTCTGGTGAAGCCCAGAGTCTTCGGCCAACTTCTGGTGAAGTCCAGAGTCTTCGGCCACGTAGGCACTTTTCTAGTGTTGGGAGAACAATGCCTGAAACTTACCAAGGAGTGGGGCTTGTTCCAAGCGGTGTCTTGTCTATATCTATGGATAGGACTCCTGGGAATCGCAATTCCATTGAGAACATTCATGGGAGTAGAAATTTTCCTGGAGTTGCTGCCAAGACTAATCACCAAGTTCCTGCTGTTACTGCTATGATTAACCCTCAAGTTCCTGCTGTTAGTGCTATGATTAACCCTCAAGTTCCTGGTGTTGCTGCTAAGAGTAACCACCAAGTTCCTGCAGTTGCTGCTAAGACTAACCACCAAGTTCCTGCAGCTGTTGCAAAGACTAATCACCAAGTTCCCGCAGCTGTTGCAAAGACTAATCACCAAGTTCCTGCAGTTGTTGCAAACAGTAATCATCAAGTTAAAAATTCTACATCAATGAATTATACTGTTAAACAGCCTGTTCAGAAGAAGACACTCGGGAGGGATTGTCAGAATCTGCTGGAGTATTTTAAGAGAATGCAGGCGGAAAACCCTGGTTTCTTCTATGCTATACAACTTGATGAAGATAACCATATGTCTAATGTATTTTGGGCAGATGCAAGATCAAGGAGTGCTTACAATCATTTTGGTGATGCAATTAGTCTGGACACAACTTTCAAAGTGTACCAATACAAAGTGCCATTTGTACCATTCACTGGGGTAAACCATCATGGCCAGACAATATTATTTGGTTCTGCACTCCTTTTGGATGATTCTGAAGATTCTTTTGTGTGGCTTCTCAGGACATTCCTGACAGCAATGAATGACCGCCACCCCATTTCTATTACTACAGGTCAAGATAAAGCCTTACAGAGTGCAGTTTCACAAGTTTTCCCTCATGCACGGCATTGTCTAAACAAGTGGGATGTCTTGAGAGAAGGCCAGGAAAGGTTGGCTCATGTATGTCAGATGCATCCAAATTTTCAGGGTGAACTTTATAATTGTATTAACCTGACTGAAACAATTGAGGAGTTTGATTCATCTTGGAAGTCTATTATGGATAAATATGACCTCAGAAGAAATGAATGGCTTCAGTCATTGTACAATGCTCGTGATCAGTGGGCCCCAGCATATTTCCGTGATTCATTTTTCGCTGCAATATCTCCTAATCATGGATTTGATAGCTCTTTTTTTGATGGTTTTGTTAACCCGCAAACAACATTACCAATTTTCTTTAGGCAGTATGAACAAGTTATGGAGACGTGGTTTGAAAGGGAAATAGAATTAGATTCTGAGACAATTTGCAGCCAACCTGTTTTGAAGACACCTTCACCAATGGAGAAACAGGCTGCTAATCTTTATACAAGAAAAGTATTTTCAAAGTTTCAAGAAGAACTAGTTGAAACTTTTGTTTATACTGCAAACAGAATTGAAGAAGAAGGGGAAAATAGCATATTCAGGGTTGCTAAATTTGAGGATGATCAAAAGGCATATATTGTCACATTAAACCAATCTGAGTTGAAAGCTGACTGTAGTTGTCAAATGTTTGAGTATTCAGGAATATTGTGTAGGCATGTCCTAACTGTTTTCACTGTTACTAATGTACTTACTTTACCATCCCATTACATCTTGAAACGGTGGACAAGGAATGCAAAAAGTTATGTTGGATTTGATGAACATGCCGGTGAATCACATGGACAAGACTCTATGACATCTCGGTATGGCAATCTGTGCCGAGAAGCCATAAAATATGCCGAGGATGGGGCAATATCTGTCGAAACTTATAGTGCTGCAATGAATGCTCTTAGAGATGTTGGAAAGAAAGTTGCTGTCGCAAAGCGAAATTTTGCTAAAGTTGCACCACCTGGTAATCGGAGTGTCGGCAATGCTCGTGATGACAAGAAAAACCAGACTTCAAGATTCGATACACCCCCACTTTTGTGGCCACAGCAGGATGAAACAACAAGGAGGTTTAATCTTAATGATGCTGGTGCACCTGTTCAACAGTCATTTGGCGATCTAAATTTCCCAAGAATGGCTCCAGTGTCTATCCAGAGAGATGATGGTCAAGATGAAAACATGGTATATCCATATATGAATGAAAACCATTTTAGTTTTGTTTAGTTATGATGTTTCTACGATTGGAATATTACTGGATGGTATTGACTGGTCTTTGGGTTCATTCATGTAGGTAGTTCTTCCCTGTATGAAATCAATGACATGGGTAATGGAAAACAAAAGCTCGGCTCCAGGGAATAAAGTAGCTGTTATCAATCTGAAGGTATGGTCATAATAATCTAAAACAGTGAGAAAAAGGCAGCAGTATTATTCATTTAGTTCAAAGTTAGTTGAGATACTTATCCTTGCCTGAGAAGTTTATGGAACAGAATTAACCTAAGCCTTTTTTGGGTTTAAGTATCTTCTTTAGTTTTGTACGAGACTTACTTGTGGCATAATTCTATGCCTTTATATTGCACATTTTAAAAGTTCCTTGCATATTTCAATTGCAGTTGCAAGATTATACCAAGGTTCCGTCAACAGAAACTGAGGTTAAGTTTCAGCTCTCTAGAGTTTCTTTGGAACCAATGTTGAAGTCTATGACTGGCATCAGTGAACAACTTTCTGCACCGGCTAATAAGGTTGCTGTAATAAATCTGAAGGTGTGTTGATCACTGCTGTTTTGTTTTTCCATCAGAATCTCTTTAAAATACATAACTTTGTTGCTGTAATAAATCTGAAGGTGTGTTTTCTTCTGTTCCCTTTTTTCTTTTGGGTGGGCTCAGGAGATATCTAATAAACTCTTTATAACAGGCCTAGTGTCTCAGATCTAATAGGCAAAATTTAAGCCATATTTTGACGCAACCAGCCTCTGGCTCAATAATTTCATTCATGGAATTTTTGTAGAAATCTTGTGAGACCTGTTTATTGTTGGAACTACGCAGAAGAGTGTGCCTTTGTGCCTTTATTTGTCCTCTTGACCTATATCTCCACCCTTCCACAATATCACACTTCTTTGTTTTTGGGCAGATACTTGATATTTCTTCTTATTTTAGTTTTAATTGTATGGACAGTCCACTTTCTAATAACTCATAAGTTTTTCTTTGATTTGATTCTTTGTCTCTATACCTTTGTTCAATGTTGAGATTGCTAAAATTCTTTAAACTGTTTCAGCTTCAAGACGGCGACTCAATTTCTGGCGAATCTGAAGTCAAGTTTCAGGTTTCCAAGGACACATTGGGTGCTATGCAACGATCAATGTCCTATATCCGTGAGCAACTTTCTGCTGATGTAAGTTATCTTCTGTTATCAAAAGTACACCCAAACAAATGAATTTGTTAACATGATGCAAATTTCAAGAGAGCTGATTACTGATGAAGGCTTAAGAATCCTGTTAAAATCGGTTGATTCAGGTAGTTCTTCCCTGTATACTAATGCATTTATGTGGTGAAATTTGGCAGGGCTATGTGCAGACAGATCCAATCTCTGTAACTAAAAGGCAGAAGAAGTGAATCATCAATATTTATTTTTGTGCCTAGGTGGGGTGTGTTGACCTTCTTGCTGGCAGATTGGGGGACCAATGGCAATGAATACCCAAAATGTCTTAGAAAATCTAGTGTTTGTTTTGTTTTGACTAGTCTCTTTTTATGTGTAAGTTGGTTTGTCTAACATATTTGTATATGTATCATATCGTAGGTAGCACATTTGATTTTATAGGGAAGGCTTTTGTCATTTCCATTCTGCCATTCTGCATAATTAATGTTTTTTAGTGTCTTTTTAGGAACTATTATATTCCAGGATGGTCACAAAATCAAGTTGAGTCATCAATATTAACCAAGTAATATATTGACTAGGAGTTATTCTTAGATTATTTCATTGTGGTTATGTTTTTGAAAATTGGCTGATATAAATGATTTAAAGAATATAGCAATACATAACTTGAAATGTTCCATATAAATAACTTGTTAAAATCCAAATTTCACTGAGACTTGGATGACAAAATAGTTGTTATAAAATCATCCAAAGATCTCAGTGAAGAACCTTTCACTTCTCCTTTCTCTGTTGTTGCTTCCCTCATAAGCACTGCAATCTCTTTTGCTTTCTCTTTCATCTCTTTTCCCTTCCCTCCCTTATCCATAACTGTTTCAATCACATTCTTCACTTCCTCCCCTGAAATCACACTTTCAATTGTAGCTGTCAGTATAACACCAACACCCAATTCTTCCTCCAACATCTTAGCATTGTAAGCTTGTTCTGCTGCCAATGGCCACCCAATTATTGGAACCCCATAACTTAGGCTCTCCAACATTGAATTCTGCCCACAATGGCTTACAAAGGCTCCTGTTGAACTATGTGATAGAATCTCCAATTGGGGTCCCCATTTATGCACCAACAACCCTCTCTTGCTCTCCTTCATCCTCTCTTCGAACCCTTCTGGCAACCATTGAGCGCTGAATTCTCCATTCATGTCAAAACCAAAAGGCGGCCGGATAACCCAAATAAACGGTTTCCCACTTTTTTCCAACCCCTCGGCCAACGCCATCATCTGGGAAGCACTGATTGTGTTCTGTGATCCAAAAGATATGTAAAGAACAGAGCTTTGATCCTTGGAATTCAGCCACTCTATGCATTCACCAAGAGCTATACCAGAAACTTTCCCTGCTCGATCTTTTGAATTTGAATCCTTTATCTGAAGAGGACAAACACTCCAAACAGGAAGGTTAAGATACTTCTTCAGAAGATCCAATCCAAGTGGCTCAACCTCCTCAATTGTGTTGCAAATCCACCCATCAGATTTCATAGAAAGTGCAATCTGTGGAGGGAAGAATTTGCACCAATCATCATCAGCTAGCCTTATCATTCTATGCATGTGAGAGCGCTTGAACCTGCAGCAGCGACGGATCCAGAAAATTTCAGTAATCGAATACTAAAACCCAGATATGTATAAATTCATATATATACTATAAAAAAATTCCAAAACTTGAACCTATAATTTTGAGGGAACCCTGGTGTCCAAAACTCTTGAGAATCTGTTTTCATGTGAGGAAGATGTGTCCATGTAGAGATGTAAGCCAAAGTTCCATAAGCACCACAAGTTGAGAAGGCTATGTTCTTGGTGCCACAACATTTTGCAACATTGGTAACCCAACCAAGAAACACATCAGATATCACACAAAGTGGAGGGTGACCCTCTTCTTCTGTGATCTTCAATATCAAAGAACGAAGAGGGTCATCAAGGCTTGTAGAAGCCTGGAAGAGCTTGATTATGGAAGTTAAGGGAAGCTTCTCTGTGTTCTCTATGTTTGGTGGTAGACCATGTTGAATACCATTGAAGGGTAGCTCAGAAAGTTGAAGATGATCATGAATGGCTGTGGAAGAAGAAGAAGAGGAGGAAAGTGCTGATCTCAGGTATTGAATGTTAAGGGGAGTAGTGGCTATGGTGATTGTGAAGTTGTTGTTAGTTCTTTGTAGAATGTGTTTTGCTAGTGCAAGGAATGGGATTAGATGGCCATGTGCCATGAAAGGTACCATTACTATGTGGCCATGTTTGTTGTTCTTTGAAGGATCTTGTGCCATTGGAGGAGAACTAGAGAAGGAGGATGAATAATTGAATAGGTAACTTCAATTTCTTTTCTTTCAGTTTTCGTTTGAGTCTTTGTTATAAGGAAAAAGTGTACAAAAGAAAACAAATATGTGTACTAGAGTAGTCCACGTATAATGTTGTCTCTTTTTTATTTTTGGTTAGAATCTATGCGAAGTTATTATTCATAACTTCGAAAAAATTTGCACGCAATCATATATATGCTAGTTTGTTTGTTTGTTTCTTTAAAAGGTATTCCCCAATTCCACGTATTGAAAACTAATCATCCGCGAATTTATAAGCGCTTACGTCTACCAATAAAGTCCTTACATCGACAGCGAAATTCGAACTCACGACCTTGTGGATTATAAGCCGATCCCTTACCAACTGGACCAACCTTTCTTGGCGGTTGATAGCAAGTTATTAACCAATATTTATTGCAAAATTATTTTAGTACATGTGATATGAATTAATTAGAAAATATGTGGCACCTGGTTAGAAAATGTGAATTAATTTTTTTTTTTCACGGTATTTTCTACTCAGTTCATTAAAGACTAATTAGTAGTAGATATAAACACCAATTTTATAATAAGAGATATAAAGTAATTTAAAATTTATTAAAAAGATTTAAATAATATGTGCTCTAAAGATAAGTTTATTATTAATGAAAATTAATTTATCTTAACACATGTTAGTTAAACCCTTATTAAAATTGAAATTAATATTTTTTTTCACAATCTTTTATTATTGTTATAAATGATAATGCACTTCCATAAGCAACTTTGGACACTATTTTTGAAATCCAATATATAAGATAAGAAAAATATAGGTAATGAATAATCTTTTAATCAATAAATCAGTTAACAAAAAATAGAACATCCATAATTATTGTTTATAGAACATTTATAATAAAATTCATAGAACATTTAAAACCTAAAACAATCGTATACTAATTTTGTATTTTTTGCATTGTTTATAAGATAAATGAATTTTCTTTTTTGATAAGAATAAGATAAATGAACATGTTTCTCTCTTAGCGCCTCTTTTTTATGTCCTTTTTTCATCTACCGAAGGCGCTTATCGCATAGACAATTCTTAAAAAGTATATAAAAAAAAAAGAGATGTTATCATGATAAAATAGTGATAAATGACTTAATAATTTGAAAAGAATAAATCTAGCTGAACAAGTGATTTTACCAACTAAGTGGCTAATTAAGCAAATAACTTCACGCGTTCTTTTCTCTTAATACAACGCAAACCAAGTTGTTTAACCAAGCAAATAACTAAATCAATCTATTTCTTTCCGTTTTTCGTTTTTTTAGCTTGATTTGTGAGATTCATCATCGTTTTTGTCTTCTTCTGTTGTTAAATTTCATTATGTAACTTTCATCGTTTTTTTCTCTTTCAATTTTTGTTGTTAGAAGAAGATGATGATGATGCAGATGCATGGAAGAAGAAAGGAAAGAAAAAAAGAAGAAGAAGTAGAAGAAGATGCAGATGCAGACTTGGAAGAAAGAATGAAGGAATAAGAAGAAGAAGATGGAGTACATTTGAGTACATTTGAGTGGTACGTAACTTCCAATAATTTGTTTTCTGCACATTATTGGTTTCTGTTTCTGCACAATGTTGCTTTATGTTTCTGCACATTATTGCTTTATGTTTCTGCGCAATATTGCTTTCCATTTTCTACGCATTATGGCTTTCAGTTTCTGCGCAATGGTGCTTTCTATTTTTGCACATTATTGGTTTCTACACAATGCTGCTTTATATTTCTGCGCATTATTGGTTTCTGTTTCTGCGCAATGTTTCTTTATATTTCTGCGAAGAAGAAGAATATTTTATTTCTGCGCATTATGGCTCTCAGTTTCTGCGCAATGGTCCTTTATATTTCTGCGCATTATTGGTTTTTGTTTCTGCGTAATGCTTCTTTATATTTCTGCGCAATGCTGCTTTATATTTCTGCACAATTTTGATTTCTATTTCTGTACAGCAACAGCAGCAGCAGCAACAACAACAACAACAACAACAACAACATAAGAAGAAGAAGAAGACATGGCAGACGAAGAAGATGCAGATCTGGAAGAAGAAGAAGAAGACATGACAGACGAAGAAGAAGATGAAGGTGTTTGGCGGCGTGAAGAAACAAGCAGTTTCTAAACGCGTGTAAACACGTGTTTCTTAATGAGAGAGTGAGAGTGATGGTTGTTTTTGTAAATCACTTGGTTAACCACTTGATTTAGTAAATCACTTGTTCAAATAGCAAAACTGAATTTGAAAATAATGGCATTTTGATAATATTTTTTAGAAGACGGAATAAATATTTTTAAATCATTTTCAAATAGCCCCTTTTTTCCTCTTTTATTCTTCGGAAGATGGAATAAATATTTTAAATGAGAGAAAACGTATTTATAAATGGAAATAAGTACGAGAGAGAAGTAGCCGTTAAGAAATGGTTATTTGTTTATTTTCAAAATAGATATTATAGGCACGCACAATAATGTACTAAGGAGTAAAGACTACACTAAAGTTTGTTAAAGCACATGGTATGGTATAATGAATTGGAAGCGGGTCGAATGATATCGGGTATTAGGTGTTCATGTATTTTTAATCGTTGATTTTAATTATAAAATATTTTATTATTAAAATTAATTTAAAATCGACGGCTAAAAATATTGAAATACCTCCCCGATAACACTTAATCCACTACCGAATGAATTGGTAATACTTCTATTACTTTTCAACTAAAAGATGGCAATATCAAAATCTAATATGGAGGAAAATATTGTACGTTTATTGTGAATGGATTCTTTTTAAAAATAATAATACTTTTTTTTAATTAATTTTTTATTAACTAATGAGTTATAGTTCATATATCTTTCGATGTAAAAAATTTTGAATTTAAATCTCATTTAAGACACCAAAATTAATTGTTATCCTTTTATTCTAATTTTCTTAGATATTAAGAAAGGAGAAATATTTTTTATTGAATTTTATTGAATATCTACAATTTTGAAGAAAAAAGAAAAAAATATATTTCACTAATTACAATATATGTGCATATCACCAAAAAGAACTTGATAAAGAGACCTAAAACTTAATCCTAATTATAGGCCTAATATTTAAAAGGATAAAGAATTCAATCACATAAATATTGTTTTTTAAAAATATTAAAATTGTAAAAAGTATAAAAATTTCTCTAAGTAAAATTAGGTTTATATTTAGGTTTAAGTTTTAGGTCCGTTGATATTTTTCATCACTAAATTCATCCATTCACAATTATATTACACATGCATTATATCAATTTTCATTCCGAATTAAAATTAATTTGTGCTGAATTCAACACATTTATTTATTCGACACATTTATATATTTATCTATCTCATCAGTCTTCACATAGTCTTAGTTGGTAAAATGAATCTCACAAAATCATCCATTGCATTGATGGATGAACCTTTGACTTTCCCTTTCTCCATTGTTGCTTCCCTCATAACCACTTCAATCTCTTTAGCCTTCTCTTTCATAATCATTCCTTTCCCTCTTTCTTGATGCATAACCATGTCAATCACAATCTTCACTTCCTCATTTGAAACAACACTTTCAACTGTTGCTGTGAGTATAACACCAACACCCAATTCTTCCTCCAACATCTTAGCATTGTAAGCTTGTTCTGCTGCCAATGGCCACCCAATGATTGGAACACCACAACTTAGGCTTTCCAACACTGAATTCCACCCACAATGGCTTAGAAATGCTGCTATTGACTTATGTGAAAGAATCTTCATTTGGGGTCCCCATTGATGCACTAACAAACCCTTTTGAGTACTCTTCATTCTCTCTTCAAACCCTTTTGGTAACCATTCATCTGCATTGAACTCTCCATTGATGTCAAAACCCAATGGTGGCCTTATAACCCAAATAAAACTTGTTTCACTCTTTTCTAACCCTTCAGCCAATGCCATCATTTGGAAAGCACTGATTGTGTTCTGTGATCCGAAAGATATGTAAAGAACAGATCTTTGATCTTTCAAGTTGAGCCACTCAATGCATTCTTCACTAGCCATGCTAGTTTCTTTACCTGCAAGTATGAACATGAATACAAGTATTGACTATAAGCAAACAACTTAAATTGGATGTTGTATTTCTTTAGGTTTCGAATGTTTTGTTTCTAAAAGAATATAAATTGATTGATAATTGCTTTAGGTTTCAGATATTCAATAACTTTAATTAGGAATGTTCTATAAACAATAGTTATAAATATTCTATTTTTTATTAGTTAAAAAATTATTAATTACTTATATTTTTCCTAACTAATTTTTTTTCCACTAACTCATAACCTCTTTAATTAGTAAGTCAAAATCATATTTTAACCAATATTTTTAAATATTAATAACTATATCTACTGCCAAAAATAATAAAATTGCTATAATATATTAAATATTTGGATAAAATATATTTTATTCTAAATTTTGAAAATCTCTTAAGAAAAACACCTAAAGTTGCTTTTCTTTTTTTTATAAAATAATACTCGGCTTTGAATAAATAAAAATGTTGAAAGACAAAATTGAATGAAACTAAATATTTAGGATATTTCTTTTTTAGAGATAGTTAAAGTATAAAAGTCATAGAAACAAGAATATTATTTAAGGTATATTCTTGTGAAACAAGTTGTTCAAAAAAATTGAAATTGTAACAATAATATCTCTAACACACAAAAAATGGGTTTGGCTTATGTTTTTATTTTTTATTTTCATTTTCAATATTTTCTATTTTCTGGATTTCATGAAGATTAGAATGAAAATAGCGCAGAAAACATATAATTTTGTTATTTTTACTATTTTTTCTTTTTCCTTCATAAGATTCAGAAAATAGACAACACTAAAAACAAAAATAGAAAATGAAAACGCAAACCAAAACACATAAATTGTTGAACCTTTGAGTGGAAGTGGGCGTAGAGGACCAAGACTCCAAATGGGAAGATGAATGTACTTCCTGAGAAGATCCAAACCCAATGTCTCAACCTCCTCAACTGTGTTACAAATCCACCCATCAGATTCCATTGATAGTGAAAGCTGTGAAACTAGGAATCTTGCCAAATCATTACTTGCATCAACTTCTCTTAAGTATCTATACATGTGAGAGCGCTGGAACTTGTAATTCTCTGGGAATCCCAGCACCGAAAACTCGTCGGAATCGGAGCAGTTTCTATGGGGAAAATTGGACCACACAGACATGTAAGCTAGAGTTCCATAAGCTCCACAAGTGGTGAATGTTATGTTCTTGGTTCCGAATCTCTTTGCAACATTGTTAGCCCAACCAAAGAACAAATCAGAGATGATACAGAGTGGAGGGTTTCCCTCTTCTTCTTTGATTTTGGATATCAAAGATGAAAGAGGGTCCTCGAAGCTCAAAGATGCTTGGATGAGTTTAAGGTTTTCATCTACGCTACGAAGATTGGCAGTGTTCTCTCCATTTTGTGGCAGGCCATGTTGTGCAGGATTGAATGGTAGCTCAGCAAAGTGGATATTATTATGGTTATTATGATTATTATTATGATTATGATAGTGTTTGATGAGGTGTTGAATGTTTAGGGGAGTGGAAGCTATGGTGATTTTGAAAGAAGAAGAAGAAGAAGAAGTTGTTTGTTGTTGGATCTTTGTTGCTAGTTCTAGGAATGGGATTAAATGGCCTTGTGCCATGAAAGGTACCATCACAATGTGGAAATAATCATGATCATGATGATGACCCTTCTTTGCCATTTAATTTATGGAGCTCTAGTATGGTGTGGTAGTTGTTCTTTAATTTGGTTTTCTCAAAAATTTTCAGGAATATGGGATGATGATTGAAACCTACGTTATCTATTTGTACAAGGATGTCTTCACGAGGTTCACATGTTTTTTTGTCCTTCTCCTCTCCGGTATCTAAAGGGTACAATATGTGAGTTTTATTATACGTACGTATCTCTTTTACAGTTTTACCTTAAATTTTTATGGGATGGAACATGGAATGGAAGGATAAAATCTGAAATATCATAAAAGTTTTAAGTTCGGATGAATTTACATATGTATCAAATAATTTATTTTTTTATTGGTAATATTATATGCATATGTATTTATTTTAAAAATAATTTTTTATGATTTAAATATTTTTTTTGTTAAATTTTATTATTTATGTGCTTGAAATATGAATTTATTAAGTATAAAAATATATAGAAGTGTATACGAGATTTATACACGGTTCTGATCAACACTCTTTTGTTAATATTATTACTAGAAATTATTTTATATTAACATCCTATTTGTATACTTTTAGGGTTTAAACTTTAAATGTATAGATTAAACTTTAATAATTAATATTTAGAGAATTTAGGATTTAATGTGTTATAAGCCACATTGTATTCTTTGGATATTAAGTGAAAAAATATTTCTATTGGCTAAGAATTCATACAAAATAATAAATTTTATTAATCATATAGTGTTGTTTATTTTTATAAATAAAAAATAAATCTTTTATCTTCTTTTATAGTTTATCAATCATTCTTAATATTAAAAATAAAAAATGTACAAAAAATAATATGTAACATTTTTTGCTAAAAAATTAAACAAGTGCAAGGAGTGTAATGATGAACTAGTCCCATATAAGATAAAACAAAAAGAAAGAAGAATTTACAATACGAGAGATAAAAATTTATTGTTTAAAAGATATTTATTTTTGTTAACATGTGTTATTATATAATTGGATTTACGTATATAAATATTTTACACCCTCAACATATCAAAATTAATTTTGTGTGTGCATAATATGTTTTAATAAAAATAAAAAATCATGTATAGGTAAGAATCTAGTATCATTTTGTAATATCATAAAAATACTATTTCAAATAACAAGCATCTAAATCTCCTTAGTCTATTAACTTTAGTAAATGTATATACACACACTAACTACTACTGCAAAACTTAACTAATTTAGCAGATGTATATCTTAAGGTGTACGTAGCAATTCTATTTTGGCTGGACACAAGTTTGAAGTTAGGGTAAACTATTAAAATAATATTTGAAAATTTCAACAATTAATTTTAATAGATATGAATGATAAATAAATATTAAAATGATTTAAAAATGTAATAAAACTAATATATCTCTCCATATCCGACCCCTCTCCCTTGTTCTCTCTCTTTTTCTTTATCACCCCTCTCTCCCTCGCCCCTCTCCCCTAACTTTTCCCTTGCTCCTTTCCTATTTTTGTTTCTTTTTTTTTTTTGTCACTCTTTCTCGCCCATTTTCTTTCTCCATATCCATCTCCTATTTTTCTCTCTCCCTTATTCTTTCTCTTTTCCTTTATCTCTCATCTGTCTATCGCCCCATCTCCCCAACTTTCTCCCTTTCTCTCTCCCTCTTTTTTCTTTTTCTCCCCCCTATGTCTCTCATCTCTCATCTTTCTCTCACTCGGTCCCTCTCCTTCACTCTCTCCCTTGCTCCCTCCCTCCATTACTCTCCCTCTTTCTTTCTTTTCCTCTACATATTCCCCTCTCTCCCTCTTGCCCATCATTTTTCTTTATGTCCCTCTCTTCCGCTCTTTTTCTTTCCCTTTCTCCCTTTCTCTTTTCCTTATCTCTCTTTCAGTCTCTCTATCCTTGTCTCCCTTGCTTCTCTCTTTTTTCCTTTATCTCACCACTCTCCCCCTTAGCATCATCTCTTTTTCATTTTCTCTCTCTCTATCTCTCTTTTTGTGTCTTTTTCTCCTCATCTATAAATTGTTTTAGTTTCAATTAATAAACTCTTTAAAATAATAATTATAAAAATAATTAAAATTTTAATTGGGGAGTTAAAAATAAGGACAAAAATAACAATTAAATTTTAAACACAGTTAACCATCACCATAAAAATAATTGAACAAATAAAAATTCTAATGACGACACCTAAGCGCTTAGCCTTCTAAAAGAATACCAATTGTTAGTGTTGTTGATCGAAATATAATGTTATTAGGGTTGGCAATGGGGCGGGTAGGGGCGGGTTTTTGCCCTACTCGACCCCGCCCCGCCCTTTTTTTATAGATACAAAACCCGCCCCGCCCCGCGGGTACTAAAATACTATACCCTAACCAGCCCCTATGGGTTACCCGCCCCTCCCCTACTCGTCCCTATCTTTTTAAAAAATTAGTAAAAAAAAATTAAAATTTAAAATTTTTATATAATTTGATCAAATTCAAACATAAATTAGAGTCAAAATTAAATGTTCAATATTTAAAAAAATAAAAACACTAAATAAATTTTACATAACAATAAAAAATTACAAAACATTACAATAAATTATATATTTTAATTATATATTTATTATATATATGAATACCGGGGCGGGTAGGGGTGGGTACACCCAAAACCCAACCCCGCCCAGCCTGAAAACCCGCCTCGGTCATAACCCGCCCAGCACCGGGGCGGGTAGGGTACCCGCGGGTGCGGGTTGGGTTGCCACCCCTAAATGTTATAGATTTCGATCAAATTTGCAATATTCAAATTGTTTGAATCAATTTAAAATTCATATTCAAATTATTTGAATTAATTATTTTTAAATTTTCGGTGCAATTTTAAGCTTAGTATATTATTTGAATCACTTAAAATTTTAAATTCACAAATCAATTAAATTTTAAACATATCAATTGATTATATTGTTTTAATTTTTTTTACAATCATAAGCATATTATTTGAATCAATTTAAAAGTTTAAATTCACATTAAAACTGTTTTAGTGAAATATTACAATTAAAAATAATTAAAAAATAAAAATTCTATTATGAGCTTGTAATTGAATTTTAAATTCATTAAATATATATAAAAATTTATTATGTTTACAATTTTAAATTTTAAATTCAAATTAAAATTACTTTAGTTACGATTTTAAATTCAATTAGAATTACTTGTTATGGTTAACAAACTCTTTAAAATAATAATAATAAAAAAATAAAAAAATTTCATTTAGGAAGTTAGAGATAAGAACAAAAATAACAATTAAAATTTAAATTAAATTAAGGGCAAGTTACCACAATATTCTATTCACATTCCAATATTATCAAATTATACTAAACCAGATAAATGATCAGATTACACCATTCCCAATTATTGTATGGAATCTGTGGCAGGATGTAGGGATTTGGTGAATCCGTGCCACCCTGCCGCGAATACAGAGATGAACGAAAAAAAATGGAGGAATCCGTGGCACCTTGCCACGGATTCAGGTGATAATGAAATGAGCTTAAACAGATCCATGGCAGGGTGCCACAGATTCAGGTTCATGGAGCCACACCTATAAATACGAAGTGGTGGTCCCTGGTGAGGATGAGCGGCGAGTTAAGATGGCGGAGGCGGAGGACGGAGGACGGAGAGCGGGACATGAGGCGACGAAGCAAAGCGACCCAGTTGGGGATGGGTGGATTAAGCAATTATTAAAGGAGTTTGGCCGACGATACTTTTACCGGTGATAGTCCTCCTGTACATCAGCCGGTTAAAAGTACGTCGGACCATTCTCCATTAAATAACCATTGCTGAGATATGGCCACCTCAGTTGAATGGTTTAATACTATGTCAATATTTACACTTTCAGAGTTTATTAACGATGAAAGTGTAATGTACGAAGTCTTTTTTTAGTCTATTGTAATAATTTGCGATTCCGTTAGTGCTGTTTAATTTACATTTGTTGTTTGTAAAATAAAAATTACATAGCAAAATGTAATGTACGAAGTCTTTTTCAATTAACTTTTGGGTTCGCTTAATTATTTATATTTTCTTTTTTACGTAATGTAGATAATGCTTTGATGTTTCGAAATACATAAATATAAAACATAAATACACTAAAAGTAAGTATAAGGGCACACAACTCTATTAATTTATAAATATGTTCATGAATACATTAACAGATAACGCGTTGAAGCTTCGAAATACATAGCGTAGTGCGTGAAATAAAATACATGAATAAAAATGAAGAAAGAATCCATAGGTCAAGATAAATCTCAGGCAGGGACCAAAATAAATCTCATGCCCCATTCGAGATAAATCTCAAGCTCAAGAGCATTTATGGGGATTTGTGGGGTACTCGTAAGATGATGATACGCCATATGTCTAACGTAGGCTCATGTCGGTGCATGACCCCTTCTAAACCCCAAACCCAAAACCTCAAGCCCTCTGTCATTCGAAGAGATGAAAAACCAAACACATCTATCTACCTTTTTTGTAACTTCTTTCTAACTATTCTCTCTCACTTTCTCTCTCTAACTTTTCTCTCTCTAACCTTTCTCTCTCTAACACTTCTCTCTCTTTCTCTCCTTCACTCTGAATCTAGGTGACTCTGTATCTGCGGCAGGATGGCACGAATTCACCAAATTCCTATACCTTGCCACGGATTCCATAGAAATTGGGAACGGTATAATCTAATCATTTATCTGATTTTGGTGTAATTTGATAATATTGGAATATGAATGGAATATAGTGGTAACTTGCCCTTAAATTAATTCTTGTTAATTAAAAATAATTGAAAAAACAAATTTTCTAATACCACACCTAAACATTTAGTTCCCTAAATTCACTTTCTAGCTGCCACGTTAGCAATTAAACTTTCTAATTGTATACTATTAATATAAAAATTAAGATAAGATTTTTTTAAATGACTTCCATATTAATTTAGTGAAACATTCAAGTTTTTTCAAGACAACTAACAAAACCATTAAGCTAATGAGCTGTAGTTCAAGTAGCATTGTCCTTTTCTCCTAATTGAGGTCTCAAATTTGACCTTCTTCCTTAACGTATTTGATAACAACTAGTAAAACCATCAAATGTCTAAAAATATCATGTAACTAACAAATACATGGAGTCATACATTGACTAATAACAAATTCTTAAATAAAGTTTAGATACGTGATATATTAATTTTGAACGTGTCGAATTGAGTGTTAACGTTAAAAAAAAAATTACTACTTTTATGTAAGCACTTGTCATTGTCAAACTTTGGTTTCTCCATATCTTCAAAATTTCATATGACTCCAAGCCCAGATGGCCAGATGTCATTCTACTAGGCATGTCTACACATGCGGATATTTTTCCTTGTCTTTACCTTAGAATTTTCCTTTGAGTTTTGGGTTTGGTAAGATGGCTTTCCCAAAATCATCTATTGCTTTGAGTGAAGATCCCTTAACTTCACCATCATGTGTTGTTGCCTCTCTCATGACAACTTCAATCTCTTTAGCCTTCACCTTCATCTCTTTTCCCTTCACACTTTCTTCATCCATAACCATCTCAATTACATTCTTCACTTCCTCCCCTGAAATCTCACTTTCAACTGTTGCTGTCACCATAACACTTACACCTAATTCCTCATCCAACATCTTTGCATTGTGAGCTTGTTCTGCTGCCAATGGCCACCCAATGATTGGAACACCATAACTCAGGCTCTCCAACACTGAATTCCACCCACAATGGCTTAGAAATGCTGCTATTGACTTATGTGAAAGAATCTTCATTTGGGGTCCCCATTGATGCACCAACAAACCCTTTTGAGTAATTTTCATTCTCTCTTCAAACCCTTTTGGTAACCATTTATCAGCATTGAACTCTCCATTGATGTCAGAACCCAATGCTGGCCTTAGAACCCAAATAAAACTTCTCCCACATTGTTCCAATCCCTCAGCCAAAGCCATCATTTGGGAAGCACTTATTGTGTTTTGGGATCCAAAAGATATGTAAAAGAACTTTGATCCTTCATGTTGAGCCATTCAATGCATTCTTCAATGGCTATGCCAGATTCTTTACCTGCATTATTACCAATATGAATTTGATATAATATAAGAAAGAAAACATAAAGAAAATATTGAAACTACTCACGAAAGATTCGGATTCAAAACTATCCATAAAAGAAGAAAACGAGTTTTTTACCCATGAAAGATGGATTTTGTTTAATAAAACTACCCAAATGCCGTTAACGAGCCACCGACATTTGGGTAGTTTTGTTAAACGGAACTCATCTTTCATGGTAAAAAACCCGTTCCTTTCTTATCAGCGCCGAAATCTTTTATAGATAGTTTTGGTATTTTTTTCCAAACATAAAAATACAACAAACTTTTGGAAAATTTAACATTGAAATTGTTTTGAACCTTTGTGTGCAAGTGGTTGAAGAAGAGGACCAACACACCAAACAGGAATCTGAATATACTTCCTAAGAAGATCCAAACCCAAAGGTTCAACCTCCTCAACAGTGTTACCAATCCATCCATCAGATTTCAGTGAAAGTTGAAGCTGTGGAACAAAGAATCTTGACCAAGAATCATTCCCATCAGATTCTCTTATCTGTCTATGCAAATGAGAGCGCTTGAATTTGAACTTCTCAGGGAACCCCGGAACCGAAAACTCTTCAGAATCAGTACTCCTATGTGGGAGATGAAACAAGATTGAGGTGTAAGCAAGAACACCAAAAGCACTACCAGTGAAGAAGATTATGCTCTTGGAACCAAATGATTTTGCAACATTGGTAACCCAACCAAAGAAAATATCAGATATTATGCAAAGTGGAGGGTGACCCTCTTCTTCTGTGATCTTAGATATTAGTGAGTGAAAAGGGTTCTCAAGTGCCATTGTTGTAGCAATGATGAATTTGAAGACATCAGAGAGAGGCAAATTCTCTGTGCTTTCTATGTTTGGTGGCAGATCATGTTGGACACAATTGAAAGGTAACTCAGCAAGGTGAAGTTCTAGAAGATTTTGTTGTTGTTGTTGTTCTTGATTGGCAATAATGGAAGATTTGAGGTATTGAATGTTGAGGGGAGTGGTGGCTATGGTGATTTTGAAGTTGTTTGTTGTTGTTTTTAGGATTTGTTTTGCTAATGCTAGGAATGGATTGAGATGACCGTGTGCCATGAAAGGTAACATTACAATGTGCCCTTTATTATTATGATGATCTAAATCCATTTTTGGTGTTTCCCTCTTTGCTCGAAGTCTAATAATAACTACTAATCAACTTCTCCCTATAACAAATATATATGGGTAACTCCTTGATTACCCTAATAAACTGCTCAAAGTGTGTCAAGTATTTCATGGTGTTCAAGCGTTTTTATTTGTTCATTTTAATCATAAAATATTTTATAATTAAAATCAATTTAAGATCAACGGTTAAAAATAAACACCTCATACCATGAAATATCTGATACGCTTCTTAACCTGCTATTCATAATATAGGAAGATTTTCCGGTATACCGCGAAAAATGCGATATACTGTATTCTTCTACTTTTTAACCATTGATCTTCATCATATAATAATTTTATAATTAAAACCAATCAAGATCAACGGTTAAAAAGCAGCATAATATGGTATACCTCACTTTTCGTGGTATATCGAAAATTTTTTCCATAATATATGAGATGACGACTCTTTCTTTTCTTGTCATTTTTGAATGTCATCTCCTCAATGGCAGAGAATATGGGTATTTTGTTTTGTTGTATATGTCTATGAATACACAAAGGAATATTATAGGCTTATGATTTTAAGGTTTCATAATAGTAGTAAATGTCTTATTAGCCCTAACAAAAATGCTAAACTTTTTTGTGTCAGTTTCTGTTCCATACCATCTTTTAATCCCATCTTATATTGCATTGAGCTCCTCTGTTTTATTTCAAGTTTCAAACTTTCAACATTCTATTGGATATTCAATTAGATGCTACCTCAAAATCCAAAAAAGTACTTGGCATATACCAACTTCCATATAATCATAATCATGTAGTCCAAATCGAAGCTCTGAAACAGACACAAAGGTAAGTAGAAAGTGGGTAGTAGTTACAACTTACAAGTTATTTTGTAATAAATGCATTTCACCCACAGTCATTTATAACCTCACTTATAACTTTATAAGCATCATCGTTTAGTTAAAAATGCTTATTAAAGGAGAATGCCTAAATAATCAATATTTTTTCAATCAATAAATTAATTAACAAAAAAAAATATTTGTAATCATTATTTATAAATAAATAATATTACGGAATCAATGTTAGAGAGTTATTATGGAACTAATAATTAAGTTATCATTCAAAATTTATATAAGTTATCATTGGTAACTCATATATGAATGATTAAGTTATCATCCAAAATTTATATGAGATATCATTCGTAGTATGTGTTGACTCTTTATTGGTTGTAATATGTTAAATCCCAAGTTTTTTTCTTTATAAAATATCACAATAAAAAAAATATAACATACGAAATTTAAAGCAACCAATAATCAATCAATTTTATATTTTTTATAAATAAAACATATGAAACTTAAAAGAATAAAGCTATCATTAATGTTATTGAAAATGTGTTAGAAACACGTTGAGAAAATAATTCATTAATTCTCAATTTTTTTTTTGTCTTACCAATAGGTCCTCCATTCAGACAAGATACTGCAACTCAACCAAAAACATTAGCCTAACACACATGGGACAAGGCCCATTGACCCCAAAAGATAATCTCCTCTTCCATCACGCTTTATATTAGTAACGAAGAAGTTATGATATTTTTCCTTTTTTTTTGTCTAAAGAAAAACAAATCCTAAGAGAAGAGACTCATAGAGCTCCAAAATTGTAATCATTCTGCATAACAAAGACGATTTGTAGCTGCCTTTTTTTTTTTTGCCATTGTTTCAGCTACCTGATTAGCAATTTTTTGAATAACCTGAACATTAGCAGTCCATCGTTTAGATAGGAGTTTCGGGATTTTAAAATAAAAGACGTTAACCAACGCAAATTAGCATAGATTGATGAGAGTCCGTGTTTCTTAACCATCTCTCTTGGGTTAGATTGTCCCAGGATAATAGAAATGGAGAAAGTTTGCTTAGGAGGATCGCCCATTTTGCCTTTGCAATATCCGATGGATCAATCGGTCCAGTGAATATCCTGGTGCGCACAAAAAAAAATAAAAGATATAAAATTAGAAATAAAATATATATAAAATTGGAAAACTGTTCACTCAACATGATAACGATGCAATATAAACATAGACACAAACATAATTAAAATTTTATGTATTCTATTTGTATATTAAAAATACAATAACCGCTAAATATATCTTACTTTTAAATGCTCAAATATCATATTTCATCCTAAATTGGTAACACACAACCAAAAATAAATAAATTAATATTGAAAATGTTATGGGTAAAGTTAGGCAAGGTAAGGTATGGTATGATGCAGTTGATCAGCAAAAAGAGTTAGTTGTCCTACCCCCAACTGTATTCCATTAATACATAACATGCAGCATTCAACCGCAATTTCTAACATCTCCACACCAATTAACAACCTTCATTTATTCTTCTTTCTTCTTTTTTTTTTGGTTAACAATTAATTCAATACTTATTATCCTTTTTTTAAAAAAAAAAAAATCCAATTTTTAAAACCCCATTTTCCTCAGTCTTTATTTTGTGTGTAAACTAGAACAACAAACAAACACACACACTCTCTCTCTTCCCAAATCCAGGTAACACTCTCTTCTTCTCTTGATTCTGCATGCTTCTCTTCTTCCTCAATTGCCCACTCAGGAAGCACTTCTTCAGTATCTTAAATTTATTTCATAATACTGCTGAACTGTTCTCATCTCTGTTAGTTACTCGCGTTCTTTGGAATCATCGAATTTCGTTCAAGTTTGAATCTTTTTGCTAGTTCCTGCAACCCCATTTTGCTTTTTCTCAGAAAAAGAAATTGAATGATTCAGAATTTGGAATTTTCCGGTGAAAATCTTAATCCGTTTATTTTATAGAATTTTGGAAGCTGATATTTATATATGGTTAAGGGGTTTTAGATGTGAATCTCGGTTTTTTGGATCTTAAATGTAATCCTTCGATTTTGTTTCTGACAGTGTTGATTGAAGTGGGTTTGTGTCAGTTTCAAGGATGAAGGTGACTTTGGTTTCTCGGAATGGAAGAGAGATTGTGAAAGGTGGCATTGAGCTCAGTGATTCTGTATGTCTCTATTCTTTTCTTCTTCTTATTTTTCTATTTTTCTTTTTCTTTTTTAATTTTAATTTACTGGTAGTTTTGATTTATGCTTTTGATATCCCTAAGTTTTGATAACCCAAACTTCCCAATTTTGTGTATCTTCGTTAACAAAAATGCTATTTGCACTTCAAAATTCAGCTGCAAAATTCAGCCACCGAATCAGCCGTCGAGCATTTGTGTATGAATACATATATTGTTTAAGTTATTTTTAAGTCATTTCAACGTGTATTTTGTATTTCAATATGTATTTTATACCGATAGCTGGTTTGGTGGCGATTTTGAGTGTACACCTAGAATAACAGAGCTTTGTCTTCTAGAGTTATAAGTTATGGTTTTTTCCCATTGTTTCTTTGACACAGGCTACTGTAGCAGATCTTCAACGTGAAATTCAAAGGCGAAGTAAGTGAATTTGTGCTTTTCTGCACTATTTTTTATGTATAATTTGTATTCTAGAAATGATATAATATAATATTACAGTTGTTTATGTGAACTAGATTCATGAAAATGTCTGATAGTGATAGATATTACTAGATATACCGTGAGCTTCTTCATTATGACGTTATAGGTTTATGCAAAATTTCTATGATTACTATTTTATTGCTTAATAAGATATTTATTTTGTTGAAGTTCCTTTGATCTTTATGTAAAATGACTTTTAAGTTTTAGTACCACATTTTAGATTCACAAGTCTTTTTTTCAGTAGTTTCTTACATGAATCTAGTATTCTGCTAAATTGTTGAACTTAGAAACTTTAGATTGGAAAATTTCGGCTAATGAAATTCAACCTAAATCTTGTTGAGTAGGCTAACTAGAACAATTGGAGCGATAAAATGCTTATATAGGCCTCATTGAGTTTTATAGGTCACTAAAATGTTTGTTCATTTCATCTTAACAGCTAAGAAGAGCCCTCAAAGGCAGCGCTTGACGCTGCCGCTCCCATCAGGATCAAGGGAAAGGCCCGTTGTCCTCAATTCCAAGAAGATTCTAAAAGAATATATAGACGGAAACTCAGGATCCTTAACCATAATATTCAAGGACTTAGGCCCTCAAGTTTCATACCGCACACTCTTTTTCTTTGAGTACCTGGGACCTCTGGTTCTCTATCCAGTCTTCTATTATTTCCCTGTCTACCAATTCTTCGGGTACAAAGGTGAACGTGTCATCCGCCCT
>JASCZI010151060.1:129510-144761 GCA_036250425.1 Stylosanthes scabra | reverse complement strand
GCTGTTTGTCCAGATGGACATCCATTGAATATGTTGAACCTTTCATTTCCAACCTGCTTCTCCTCAAAAACCTCACAAGTTCCAAGTACCTTCATGCAAACAAATCAATAGTTTCAGCAAATAATATGACAATACAAAACACAAACCATGACCAATCCCAAAAATAGTGCACAACCTCATCAATGACGTTATTGACAGATGTTTGTACAGTTCCACCGGTTGCAGCAGCGACCCTCTTTAGATCTTCTTCTGCTACACGACCAGCACAGAAAATGTCTCGATCTGCAAAATACTGTTAAAAAGGACAAGTAATAAGTGTCACTGGAAGTTGCTAAGAAAACAAGTAAAAGAAGCATGTATCGTAAGTTGCAATTTGGAAAAGTTAAATGATTTCCATGTGGAAGAAAGGACCAATAATATGGAATATAGTCAGATAAGACTTGACCAAAATGGGAGAAGTAAAACCTGTGTAGCAAGATCACCAATAGCCAATCGTGAAAGAACTACTTTTGCACCACTGTTGACACATTTATCCAATTTGTCATAAATAATATTCCATTCAGCATCAACAATTGACTGATATTGCGATGGATCAGATAATCTGTAAAGAAAATGACAGAGAAGGGAATCCATTTAAGCAATCAATCCTTTAATAGAAACTCAGCAGTATCAACAAATAAAATAATTTTATAAAAAAAACCATAAAATTTCAAATATGGCCACCTGATTTCAGCATTTTCTTTCTCCGATTTTAGCTCCAATTCAATGTTAAGCAATAGTATCTTCGGGTTGAGAAACTTCTTTGGCTGTTGCTCAAACCCAGCGTATGAAAATGTCTTTTTGAAGGCAACGCCATTTACTAGAAATGAGTCCCGCATGTTACCACCAGGAACCTGTAAATTAAACCCCAAATCTCAATAATATTGATCTCCAATGCACATCCCCTAAACAACACTGAATCCACAAATACAGTGGTGCAAAAAAATCCATGAACATACCTTCTTGATTCCAATCATGTTCAATCTGTCATCATTTCCAATTGCAATAACAGCATCCACAACCATCGACGCAAAGAATTCTTTCTCTCCACCAATAAGTTTTGAAGAGAGCGTGGTAGCAGCACACTTTGCAAGCAAGCTTTTCTTCTCTTCCAAACTCTTCCCTTCTATGCTAACCGCCAGCTCTTTAATCTTCTCAATTGCCTACACCAAAAATCGATTACAAATGACAACCTCACACAAGGCCAAAAACCAAGACACCATCCCAACTACAGATAAACCAAATCTCAATACCAATGTGGATGCAGTCCTATAGCTCCTAATCAAATTCTGAGAGTGAACACCATCTTCAATAAAGGGCTTGGCCTCCTTCAAAAACTCAGCAGCAAGCAAAACCACAGTGGTGGTTCCATCACCAACCTGCAAATTAACAACAATAACAGTGATCATTCACTTATAACTGTCACTAAGAATGACTAACAAGTTAGTTGGTTTCCTCCTTCCATCATCATTTCTAAATTAGTTAGTTTCCTACAATTCTAGCATTTCTAAACCTAAAATGTAAATAACCAATTCAATAATTCTCCAACTACATTAGCAATAACACACATCAAAAGCAAAACAAATAAAAAGTTCAGCTCCATAAGATGGATCTGAGGTGAGTGAGTGAGTGAGTTGAGAGTGATGTGTACCTCAGAGTCCTGTGACTTGGCGATGTCGACGAGGATCTTGGCGGCAGGGTGGATGATGTCAAGAAGCTTCATGATGGTGGCGCCGTCGTTGGAGATGGTGACGGAGCCTTTGTCGTCGTGAATGAGCTTGTCCATGCCGCGGGGGCCGAGGGTGGACCTAACGACGTCGGCGACGGCGGTGCAGGCGTTGATGTTGCTGACTAGCTGAGCCTTACCCTGAGACGTGTCCGTACCTTCCTTCAGAAGTATGATCTGCGGTTGCTGCAAACACAAAGAGAGAGAACACACCACACATTTTCTTCAATCTAACTGCACTTACACATAGAGAGAGAGAGGGAGACAGAGAGAGAAAACGTACCAGCATAGCTGCCATGGTTGCTGGAGGGAGAGAGAGAGAGAGAGAGGGAACTAGGGTTTAAGTTAGAAAATAAACGAAAGGAAAAAAAAGAGAGTAGGAGTGTGAAGTTTCTGGTTGGTTCGTTGTGTTGCGGAGTGAGAGTGAGTATGTGACTAGTCACTAATCACTATGTCCATCACCGTGCTCACTCCGTGACTCCGATTCACACCTCAACCTTTTGGGCCTTACACCCTCACGGCCCATTTAATATTTTTCCCTCCTACTAAACACTGACTTCACAAGATTAAAAAAAAAAAAAAACTTCCTTTAAACATACAAAAGTATACTAGACTCATGTCCAAAAAAATAACTATACTAGACTAGAGTCCCTTGCCTAATACCAAAAAAAAAAAGATTCCCTTTTTCCAAAAAAAAAAGGATTACTGTCCCAAAAAGAAAATAAATAAATAAAGAAACTAATTTTAAAAATAAGACATGCTTCTTTTATTATATATTGTTATTGTTATTGTTATTGTCATATTGTTATATTATTATATTATATACACTATATAATGTAAAAAATTTCAATCAACTAATGCAGTAGATGCAAAGTTAATATACCCCGCAAAAACCCAAAATAAAGCCAAACTAGTTTTCATAGGTAATTACTAATTTATTTGATTGGATAAACCCTATAAGGTATAAGTACATTTTGATTTGGTTAGAAGAAAGAAATAGAAACAAATTTTACTTAAATCAATTTGATGAAAATTATTTTTTGAATAGCAAACAACCATTACCTCAATCCATATTAGTCCACTATATGCTCATAATAAAAAGAAAAGAACTGTGCAAAATGATATATAGGAATTAGGAACAACCAAATCCAAGGTTATTTACAAGTGATTTGGCCTAAGTTAAACGGAATTTAGTGTTATCCTGTATGATTAAGTGAAAATTTTTATACTTGAAAACAGGAGCAGCAATGTGCCTATGAACTAAGTTGAACAAAACAAATAAAAAAGAATATCTCTAATAATATCCAGAGGGGCTAAAAACTTAAAAGACATGGGAAAAGAGCTGTTCAATTCAATGAATAAGAGATACTTTAGAAGCCAATGCAACAAGGCAAACAAACCCCTATGCTTTCTGGTCCCCAACTAAATAGAAATTAACGTATCAAGAGACGTTGGTACATACACTAATCATAAAAAAGAATTATAATACAACACATCAAATGTCTTAGTTAAAGAAAATTTCAACACCCATCCAATGATTCTGCAGGGTTAGGTTGTCAACGCTTGTATTGTGAACAGAGGATCCAAAAGGGACAGCAAAACAGGTGGTGAAGGATCTACAGAAACCAATCCAAAGCCAAAAGTTGATGCCAGCAATCTTACAATCATGTTTTCATTTTTCCTCTGCAAATTCAGATTACTTTTCTTTTCTTCCCCCAACTCAAAAGGACCCTTTTTTGTGCTCTTTTTTTTTTATTCCAGGACTTAACAACAGTGAATTCAACCACGTCCTCTGTCTTCAAGAAGTGCAATTAGATACATCTCTGTTTGATCTGTTGTATTTCATATGGCTCCTGACTAGCTGTCCAGCTGCGATAGCGGACATCAGCGACAGCTCTCCTGCTAGAACAGAGCCGGCGACAATGGTGGCCAAGAGCCTTGAGTTTGACCCTGGTGACTCTTTGCTCGCACCCTTCACACCAAGCAAGTTCAAGCATGCAGACTGAGATGCAAGTTGAGTCCCACCTCCAACTGTTCCCACCTGAGAAGACAAGTAGTCACATAAAGATTTAGCAATTAAAATTGAAAGGAATAAAAATAATCAAGTTACTGCATTGGGATGCAAGATTCAAATCACCTCAATGGAAGGCATAGTCACTGAGATGTGAAGGTCCCTCCCTTCATTGACGACTTCCATCATGGTTATGCAATGAGAACTCTCAACATTCTGAGCTGGATCTTGACCAGTGGCAAGGAAAATGGCAGAGACAATGTTACTAGCATGGGCATTATATCCTCCAAGAGCACCCGCAACAGCAGAACCAGCAAGGTTTTTCAGCATGTTGAGCTCCACCAAAGCCGCCACGTTGGTCTTCAGTACCTTTGTCACCACTTCTTCTTTGATAACTGCTTCACAGACAACTGATTTCCCGCGGCCCTCAATCCAATTTACAGCAGCCGGTTTCTTGTCTGAACAGTAATTTCCTGGATTGACACGGTAAAAGAAATAATCAGATAAAAGACGGCACACACACAAACAAACAAAAAGCTACCCAAGTTGACAATGTCCGTACGAATACAATAACCTGTACAATTACACCATCTCAAGTCACAATTCTCCAATTCAAAACAGATAAACAATAACAATATAAGATATATTTAAAAAGCCAAAATTTCAAAGATGATATAATAAAATTGGACCACTTTCATTATTGAATGGGGACCAAAAACGAAACAACATGTGGTAGCATATAAAAAAGGATTCTGTCAATTGAATGCTATCTATCACATCATACGCAGGTATACCAAATAATATCACAAATTCACAATACACTGAAGTGAAAGGGCTTGCAAATTACCAGATATGCCAATGACATCCATGTCAGGGAAATCATTTTGAAGAAAATCAAGAACATTCTGCACTCCTTTGGAAACCATGTTCATCCCCATGGCATCACCAGTGCTGCAGGTGAATCTCAAATAAACATTCTTCCCTGCCATGGCACACTGAACTCCCTGAAGCCTTGCAAATCTACTGGACCTGAAACCACGCACAATCCAAATTTCAACACAAACAGAAATTTCCCAGAAACAAATCCAAATTCTAGCACTCCATCACTTCACTTTAAAATAAGGGGTCAACATCAAACTCTTGAACACCAAAAAAACAAATAAAATAACAAAGAGAAAAAAAGAGGAGGGGTATTTATAAGTTATAACAATAATCTCTCCACCAACAAAGTCTTTCACCAAAAACATTAGACTAGCGTCTAAAAGTGCTCTATACCTTAGTAACCTCAAACTTCCTCTTTTATCATTTTCGGAAACAAATCATGTAACTTTCAAGTGAAGGACAACATGTCAACAACTATAGCTATAACCCTCACCTAACAAACACCACCCAACCCCAAAAAGAAAACATACAAACTTGTCTTCTCAGAATCTAATCTAAGCAAGAACTATCTGTCACCATCAAAACAACAAGATTTGCCCCTCCACAGAATCATCGAGACATCAACCACCACAATTACAAAAAGAGGAAAATTTTCACTCATCTCATACAACTTCTTACCCACTTTTAGTAAGAGTCAAACAAAAAAACAAAACAACTGAATTATTACAGTATATAAATAAACAAGTTTAATACTAGTGTACCAAACTTAAATCCTCCAAACAAATACTTTTTTTGAAAAAAAAAAAACACCAATTTATATGCATAAACACTTTTGCTGGCAAAGCAATTAAAATATAAAGCATAAAGTAAAAGGAAATAAAACAAGAACATCAACCTGTTGAAAACAACAGAGAGTGTATCAAAATTGAGTGGATCCTCCAAGAAGAACTTCAATTCCGCCGCCCTTTTGGCGCTGCCGAACCTCACCACCGGCGCCCTAGACATCCCATCCCTCAAAACAACACTGCTGGCCCCACCGGAGGCGCTGATCGCCTTGCATCCCCGATTTGTGCTGGCGACGAGGCACCCCTCCGTCGTCGCCATCGGCACAACGTACTGAACACCGTCCAGAAGCAACGGCCCCGCCACACCTACCGGAATTTGAACGTACCCCACCGGCATCTCACAACACTGCCCCAAAATCGATTCGTAATCGAACCCTTCCAGTGGCAGACCCTTCAGGGACCTCCCGGTGACGCGCTGCAGCGCGTCCCGGCGAATCGCCGCGGCGCGGGAACAATCACCGAGGCGCGACTCGAGGGAGTACGACGGTGTCCTGCCGTCGACGACCGCGCAGACGATCTCCTCATCGTCGGCGGAGGAAATCGACGGAATTAGGTTTTCAGGCTGCTGCTGCGAGGGAGGAGGAGGAGGGAGGATCTGAGTGGTGCGGCGGCGTTGTTCAACTTGTTGTTGTTCGTCGTCTTCTTCCCAGGCGTCGTTGGAGTTGCGAGCGATGAAGGATTGGACGAAATCGATGCCGAAGAAGCCAAGGAGGTAGATGAAGGAGGCGATGAGGGAGACAATAGCGGAGATCTCGGAGAAGGTGAGGAGGTGGAGAGGGGTGGAGGTTCGGATCTTGTCGCGCCAGCGGTGGAGGAGGTAGTACGCGACAGAGAAGAAGAGGGTGAAGAAGATGGCGTTGGTGAGGTAGAGAGGGAGTGGGAGGGCGTCGGAGGCCTTGGGAGAGGGAGGGGAAGGAGTGGTGGTGGTGGTGGTGGGGGTGGTGGTGGGTCTCTTGGCCGGTGCGGTGGCGTTGGCAGGAGGGCGGCGGCGGAGGTCCATTGTGAAAGGGGGAGGGTGAGAATGGGGGAAATGGGGAGAGAGAAATGAAAGAAGGGAATGTTAAAGGAGAGAGAGAGAGGGGGGTGTGTGGGTGCCAGCGAAGCTGGAAGTGAGAGAGATGATGAATGGTGAGATGCCACCGGGGACCGTTCAGCTGCCTTGCTGTTTGATTTGCTCTTGGCCACTACATTCATACTCTTCTCTTCTTTTTCAAATCATAATATTCATTTACGTGACTCATAGAATTAATAAAAAAAATAAAGATAATCAGTATTTTCCTGATGAATAGTACAACAACAAAGGCTTGTCGTGGAGTCTGCTAAATGAATAAATCAATAAAAAAATAAAACATTCAAAATCACATAATGTCCATAATAAAAAAATAGTTAACATCTAAAGAAATCAATAATTAATAAATTTTATATTTTTTATAAATAAAATATCTAAAACTTAAAGAAATAAAAATATTTAATTTAATTTTAATTATTATCTGATATAAATATAACATTATTAAAAAAAATTATATACAATTAGATATACATCAAAATTCAATCATTAGTATAGAACAAGAAAATCTTCCGATATTCAATATATTTAATATTTAATAGTGAAAATAAATGATATACAATTTGAATGATAATATTTTTAATTATAAATAATAATTTTTAAAATTTTAGATGATAATTTAATTATTAATTTTTAATGATTTATTATCTTAATTTCTTAGTTGTTATTTAATTTTGTCGTGGACCAGGCGTTGGGCAGGAATGGAATTTGAACAAGGTGTTTGTACAGTCTACAGCCGCTACATGTCTCCCATCATTTTTGTGAATTGTTGGAGTATATTTGTCGTTATAATCATATGTACTTTGACACATGAAGGGAAAATGTATCAACGTCTAAGATTCGACTTACCAATTATTCATTTCAGTTATTTACTGCAAGTAAATTTTTAATCGTGTTTATAAAAAGTTAATTGTTAAATTAATGATTTATATAAGAGTAAAAATCTAATTTAATTTCTGTTAATTTTTAATTTGAATAATATCATCTTTAGTGATCGAAAAATCCCAAGTCGATAACTTTTAAAAATTCGGACAAATAAATCTAGACAGTATAACATTTTAGAGTCACTTTAAAAATGCATGAATTTTATTGATTACTATAAATGACAACTATGCAAGCTCAATCAGTGAATCGACATGGGGTCACTCCATATGTGCATTCATGTCTTTTTGCATTTGCATTGAACCTTTCCACCATAATAAAACCCTAAAACCAATTACGTACCTTTTTACCCCTTCATTATCCTGAAGAAACCAATTTCATTGAAGGAATGATCCAAAAAAATACAACAAATTGTAGGGCACAGACAGCATGACTTGCCTGGGAATAAGCCAAATTATTGGGCCTCTCTGAATTCATGAAAGGCTGGTATATCAAATATGCACAACTTTGAGATCCCCGCAATTTGAAAAATTATCATGGTTTATGTTAATTAATTCCTATTGCTTGTCTCTAATTTATTGTTTTTAGCTAGCTAGGGAATTATACAACTATTTCCACATAGATGTTCCACAAACAATTTAGCCAAATAACTACTCCAATTTCCAACTATTATATTACAACAGTACTATCAAATCAAGATTAAGAAATCCTCAAAGACCTAATAATTAAATTAATGTTATCATTCAAATAAAATAAAAGTAAAAAATATTATTATTCAAACAGAATAAAAATAATCACCCACAAAATATATGAGTTACTACCATCCTGTTATATTATATTTGAGTTTTTTTTTATGTTGGTAATTGGGGCTGTTTTTTTTTTGGCTTAAATTATATTGTCAAATATAATATCTCATCATACACTCCTTAGTAGAACCCAATAAAATGTTTTTTTTTTTTTCGTGACAACCCAATAATATGTAAAAGACGATATATGACAACACTGCTTGATAAATTAATTTTTTTTAAAAAAATCCATACTTTTAGTAAAGAGGGAGCATTGTATACACGTTACAATCAATTTTCGCAAGTACAAGTATAGTTGAGACACAATGCAACCCACTAATACTTTCTAAACAAATTGAAGCAGCAATGTCCATAGACTTACATACTAGTGTCAAAAACTTTCCTAAGGTAAATTTTCATGACAAAATTTTGGGATTCATTTCAATCCACAAGCCCATATCCAAAGGATCATATGTTGATTAAGATCTTTGCTTCTTTGATTTCTTTCCCGATGGCTGTTCTGATGATCCTATGATGTATGTCTCAGCATTTATGTTTTCTTCAGATTTGCGCTTCCCTAGCTTCTATGCTTTTTGCTATCGATAAACGAAATTTGGATTCAAGTTAGATGATAAGACATTCTAGAGAAACTATTAATAATAATACAGTTTAATGAAAATTCTGCTGAGGTTACCTTCAAGAAATTTACCATATCAGTAACACTATTATTATTACCTTCAAACTTCTTGGTATATTATTCTACCAGTGAAGTTAGGTAAGAATGAAAATTACTCTTTTTACAAGAGATAAAAAAATAAAAATAAACAAATCATGTATGTACAATAGAAATTCCTCCTGTCACAAAAAAATAAATAAATAGAAATTCCTCCTAAATAAACCTATCTCCCTTTTTTTTAAGGGTGGTAACCTATGAAATAAATTTTCAATCATAAGGCATAGAAAATACCAAGAAACCTTTGCTACAAATAATGTAATTACAAGCTAATCAAATGTCCTTCATATCAGGATAACCCTTGCGAGACATAATGGGTTTGAATTTCATTGTTTGTGTGAATCTATTCCTAATACCTTCTTTTATTTTCTTATGCAATTCATCATCCAACAAGCTAATCTCACCTGATTTGCAAAGTGCATCACAAACTAATCCATAAGTATACTCTCTAGGTATTAAACCTTCATTAACCATCTCAACAAGAAGACTCCAAGCATCAAGAACCCTGCCAACTTCACAAAGGGCATGAATGATAGGGGTGTATGAGCTCGAACCGGGTACTCCATGATTCAACCTCTGCATATCCCTTAATATCTCAATAGCTCTATCGATCTCATTCACTGCACTGAAGTATCGAATCAAAGAATCATAAGTAACCCTATTCGGGACACATCCTTTCTTCTTCATGTCATCAAACAACTCCAATGCTCTCTCAATGCGATAATTCTTGCAGCAACCGTCTATCAAGGCATTGTAAGTCACAACATCGGGAACAAATCCCTTGAAGAGCATGAGCCTGAAAAGATGATTCGCTTCCCACAACCTCCTCCTTGTGGCCTTCTTGCACCCGGTTTGTGTAGCATGCCTACAATAAGAGCTTATCAAAATGGTATAAGTAAATGTATCTGGCGGGCACCGGAACCCAGGCAACTCCATCTGCTCAAGCAAGAACCTAGCCTTCCTGAAATTCCCAACCCTACAAAGCGCATTGATCAACGTATTGTAAGCATAAATGTCCGGCCTGCAGTGAAACTGCTTCATCCTATAAAATGCGAATAATGCTTCATTAGCCAGCCCTACTTCTCCCAAGACTTTCATCAAACATGTAACGGTCTCTGTAGTAACAAGCTTGGAACTCTGCTTTCTCGACATCTCCTTCAAGAAATCCCAAAGAGCAGTGAGCTTATTCGCTCTGGCCAACACAATTGCCATCTCACGACATGTGACCTCAGTGTGGTGGAACCCAAAGCAAGTCTCAACCCACCGGAAGAACTGGAGGGCTTTGTGAATACCGAGGTTGACCCTGCCGGGGTCCCTGTGTGCAGCAGGCCCGAGGACAAGGAGGTTGTGCTGGAACTTTCTTTGTTCTTCATTAAGGTTGCGCTGTCGGAGTGGAGTGCGGTGTCGGAAACCGCTTTGGCAGCCAATGGAGCGAGGGGACCTAAAAAAGTATGAGGGGATGAACCGAATCACTTGGGAAACAGCATCTTCTGTCCAAGAAGGAGAGGAGGAGGAAGGCTGGTGGGCATGAAAAGGAAGGTCTTTGATTATGGCGGCTAGTGTCGGCTTAACAAGGTGTATGTGAGAATGCCACAGAGGCCTCCCTATCATCATCCAAGAACTCTAGTCTTCAATAAGAGACATGCAGAAGAATAGGCAATGTATCTTAAATCCAAGAAAGAAAAAAAACAATACTACAAAAATAAGGTTAATTATTCAAATCACAATTCACAAACTCAAGCTATGAAAGATAAGGGCTCAGATTTTTCATTTTATTACAACTGAACAATATTATTTTAGGAGTAAATAAACCATCAAATTCAATAGAATAAAGAAATATTCAAATAACTAGCTTGCAAGCATATATAGCACTCTGTGTAAATGGAAATTCATGTGGCAAATCAGAAACAAAATAATGAAATAACTTATTGAAAGGCCAACCTGGAAGAAGGAACAACAAAGACAAAGAACATGGCGAGGAACGAAGCAATCACGGAGATAGAGACAGCGAAACTGGAGTAATACTCGGTATAAGAAAGCAGTGTGAGTGACTAATTGGGCACCGTAAAACCCTAACCATTTCAAAATGCACAACAAAACTCAGTTAGTTAATTAGTTAATAATAAAATACTTGTTAATTGGTTGGTTAATGGGTGATTAGTCATATTGTGAACTTTTAGTGATTGCAACGAAACAATAATAGAAAACAGTACTGTATTTCTGAAGAAGTGATAAACAAATTAAAGAACTAGCTATCTATATATCATCATTATGTGATGATCATTTAATTCTAAAACTGCTAAGTAGAACATTATTATATTGTTGGAAAATTGGAACAGAACAGAGTTAGTGACTCACCGAGGCAGACCGGAAAAGACAGGCACGACGGAGGCACCGCACCGGGAACGACGGCACAGACCTGAGACTTGAGAGAGGGAGGGAGAATCTGTTGTGTAGTGTTTTGGGGGAATGGGGATTAGAGTTCGAGGATAGTTTTGATTTTTCAAAAAAAAAAAAAAAAATTTTAAAATGGAAAAACGGGGTCGTTTGGCCTTTTTTGTTTGTTTTTACCCGGCCCGGTTTTATGTAACCGGCCGAGTCGCCGGTTCCCATAAGTTTTATCCAGCTCGGACCAATTTAGGATCCGATTTTACAACTTCATTTTAGCTACCTACAGCTAGATAATGCTATTTGAACAAGTGATTTCGGTCAATCAAATCTAACCAAGTCATTTATTTCTATGCTAACTAAAAGATTATTTTTATATCAAATAAACTTTTATTTAAACACAATTTTTTATATTATTTGATATCGAAATAATATTCTATTTAACATAATTGAATTTGGTTGGCCAAAACCACTTGTTCAAATAGCATTATCCTATTAACTAATTTAGAGATTTAAGATTTAAAATTTAAATAATTAAAATAATTTTTAAAAACTTGGCTGAAAACGAGATTAATTATCTAACATTACTCTCAAAATTTATTGGGAATTCGAATAAGTTTTTGAAAACTTATTCTAAAATTTTAATTGTCCTCAAATATAAACTAAAAATAAGAAATACGAAAGAAGACAAAAATTATAATTTTAATTAAATTCACATATTTTAAATTATAGAAAATATTAATGCATTTCGGAGAAACAAGAAGTGGCCAAAGTTTCTTAAATTGTAAAACTTAAATTTTAAACTCTAAATTTTTAAATTAAAATTCTAAATCTTAAATATAAACTATATACCTAAGCTTTGAAATTTAAATTCAAAATTCTAAATCATAAACTTTAAATTTAATAATTTAATTTTGTTTATAAAGTAATTCTATACGTACATCTAATTATGTAACGAAATATCATATTTTACACCGTCAATTGCATTAAAATTAAACTAAAAAATTATCAAACTTTAAATAATAAATTTCAAACTCTCCGAGTTTTTATATAAAATAAAATAAAAAAATTTTGTGTCTGAGCCAACAAAAGTACAAAACTAATAAATAAAAGACCTTGCAATTATTAGCACAAGAAAAACAAACCGCAACAAAATAATGAGTATAGGAAACAAAACAAATTATGAAAACGTTATAGAAATTTCTCAATTCCATCATCGTTGTCATCATCATTGGATTTTATTTTTGTTTCTTGTTTCTTCTCCTCTTGTTCTGTATCAGTATCATCATGGTTCTGCTTATCTACTACAATCTTCTTTTTTCTTCTTCCAAAACCACCTCTGCTGTGCAACATCCTCCCTATCTCTTCTTCTATTCGAGCATCATGGTTGTCGATTACTGATGAATCCGACAGAATCTTCCCACATTGATCACAAGAACTGTAACACAACAACAACATTGGAAAAAATAATTAGTTAAATTTTTTCCAGAATAATCATGATTAATGTAAAATAGTGTTGATGAAATAAATATATTCTATACTTACTTGGACCAATACTTATCATGGACTTCATGAAAGACTTGGCAAAACCTCACACAATGGCTGCACCATTGGTGCTTCTGCATCTCCAACTTTGAAGTTGCCATGGGTGGAGTGAAGTATTGAGTATTGAGAATAGGCTATGAATAAGGGTTTTATTGAATATGTATATATATACTTGGGAACTAAGGAATCAAACTTCGACTAGGTTACGTTCAACCGTGTGACACGATAGCAAAGAAAGATTCTGTTTGATTTTAGAGTAACAACTTCCACTTTTCTATGATTGATTTTTTCTCATTTATGTTGTGTCTTTTAAATACATAATTAGGACCAACGAAATTTGTGGGAGAAAATAATAAATAAATAAATAACATATGTGGGAATGATCTTTTCGAATAATCACACATTAAAAAGAAGATATATGGGAATGATCTTATTATTATTGTTAATTAGAAGTTGAAAACCAATCCAAACAACCCAAAAGTAGTTGTAATTTAAATCAGATTAGTTAGATTTGATTTTTAAATTAAAAAACCTCAAAGAGTTAAAATTAGGATTAGAACGATTTATGTAATTCTAACAATCCGTTCTAATTCATGCAATTTCTTAAAATGAGATTAATCTAATCCAATTTTTTAAGATCTTAATTGATTTTAATTTTAATTTGATAAACAATTTTGATAAGATGACTGAGTACTTAGTGCAGTGGAATTCATGTTATGAGTGCCAATAGCAACTCTATCTGCTGATACCCAATCTAATTGTGTTCGATCAGGTAATTTAAAGTTGTCAACCCGATCCGCAGCACATAGGGTTGAACGCGGAGCGTGTTGAGTTACGAGTCGGGTAGGGCTCAGTTGATAGTCAATTCTATGTATATATGTTATATCATAATAAAAATATGTTAGGAATGAATGTCAAAAACTTTTCTATGATATAAAAATTATTCAACCACTGATTTAAAATATTCGATTAAAAACTTAACAATTTTATTTATATAAAAGTCAAATTTTATTTAGTAATTTATAAATATTATATTTTTTAAAACTTACAGGTATAGTCGTATACCTGCAGATTAATAGCGAGTGAGATTACAGTTGGCTTGTTTTAAATCCGCGAGAGGTAGGATTGAATCTAAACCTTACCCTACTCTACCCATTGTTACCCTTACATTAACTACATTTAAATTTTTAATTTAAACTAAACTATAAGTTCGATAAATATCTCAAATCTCAATACTAATTTTACTTTTTATTCCAAACAACTAAAGTGTATTTGTATCAAATGACTTAAATCAGTTATATGAGATATCAAATCCGCAACTTTGCCCCTTTTTCTTTCAAACAACATTGTAGATGTGTGACAGCATGACTTAAATGTTTTTTTTTTTTTTTTGGTGTCAACCCAATAAAATGTAAAAGACGATATATGACATCACTGCTTGATAAATTAATTTTTTTTAAAAAAAATCCATACTTTTAGTAAAGAGGGAGCATTGTATACATGTTACAATCAATTTTCGCAAGAACAGGTACAGTTGAGACACAATGCAACCCACTAATATCTAAACAAATTGAAGCAGCAATGTCCATAGACTTACACACTAGTGTCAAAAACTTTCCTAAGGCAAATTTTCATGACAAAATTTTGGGATTCATTTCAATCCACAAGCCCATATCCAAAGGATCATATGTTGATTAAGATCTTTGCTTCTTTGATTTCTTTCCCGATGGCTGTTCTGATGATCCTATGATGTATGTCTCAGCATTTATGTTTTCTTCAGATTTGCGCTTCCCTAGCTTCTTTGCTTTTTGCTATTGATAAACAAAATTTGGATTCAAGTTAGATGAAAAGACATTCTAGAGAAACTACTAATAATAATACAGTTTAATGAAAATTCAGGTTAAGTTACCTTCAAGGAATTTGCCATATCAGTGACACTATTATTATTAGCATCTTCAGATTTATCAACCAGCTTTGTAGGTTCCTGAAGAGTGTAAATATAATTTTTACAATGCCATAAAGAACATTATAAAACAAATATGCATGGCAAAAATTGTTTCCTTAAAAAAAAAATGAGAAAAACCTGTGGTGGAATGAAGGCCTCCTCTCTTTTTCTTTTGTTTTCAGCGGTTTTTTCCGCTTGCTTCTCCTGCTTCTCTTGCCATTTCTTTGCCGATTTCTTCTTAGCACTTAAGAAGTATTCTCCAGTTTCTAATTCAATATCAACCTGATACACCATCAATCAATAAATTAACAACCAAACCACATATGTCAAGACTAGAACAGAACACAAAAATAAAAACTCATATGAGGAAAACTACTGAGGGAAGGGGAACAAAGGGAGGAGGC
>JASCZI010151060.1:110691-122614 GCA_036250425.1 Stylosanthes scabra | reverse complement strand
CAGGGAATTTCTCCCCGGCTACATCAAAAGTAACATCTGAGCCTTCCATATTTTCCAATAGCATACCAAAATGAGATCCGATGTCTGACTCTGGTACATGGATAGTATGAAGTTGTGGACAATCGGTAGCTGAAACCACAACTCCAACTGTACAGTTGATTTTCAAGCAATCGTTCTTAAGGAAATCAGAGGTTTCAAGCTGAGTCCGTCTGTAAAACCGCTTGTACCCCCTGTAAGAATAGGAAAACTTCATCGTCACTTCACTATCATCAGCATAGCAAAGTACTTTTTTCACATTAACCCAGCATCCATTTGACCAATTCCAAACAATGGAAAGTTAATTGACATAAAGAGGAACAAAAAAGGAAGATGATGATGCGTCAAAGACACTAGAAAGGACAAATTTAACAAAACACACATTTTAACCCGCATAGCATTCATTTTCTTTGTGCATCACAAGACACAAATTATCCATATAAGTTACAATATACACTATTCTGAAGACTATATGAGTATAATGTTTTCAATTGAGTTAATTATACGCAAGAACTACCCAATCAGGAACAATAATGAACTCACTTCAAGATGACAATGTTACATTCCAACTCCAACTCTATCACATGATAAAATATTCTCCCCTCCCACACTATCTTTTTGTATCCATAAACATTGAATTATGAGCGTATCAAATGTCCAAAGCTAAGTATATTGCAGAATGGAGGAAATAATCATGAAACCGAGGCCAAATAATACCTAATTTCTCTTCACATATGCAACACAAGCTTCATTACAAACATAAACACCACAAAAATTCAAAATCAAAAAAAAAAAAAAAAATTAATAACACCGCAAACCAAATGAAAAAAAAGGGGAAAACAATCAAACTCAGAACACAATAGAATTGTCATAAGATTCATAGATGAACAAAGAAAAAAGAAATTGAGAATCAAGAATTCGTGAAACCCTACCACATGCTTCCCTTATACTTGAGCGTGTAAGGTCCACTCTCGAGCGACCGATCGAAGTGGCTATGGACCTTATGCTTCCCCTGTCCACTCTGATCAACAAGTGTGAGCTCAAAAAGCGCCCTCACATCGGTTCCTTCGCTAGCGAGAGCGATGAACACCGAAACGTAAGTTGAGTTATCCTCCGGATTCTTCCCGTCGGGGTAGAAATAGATCGCCCACTGGTAACCTCCGACGCAGAAAACGTCGCTCGCGATGTGTTTTCCGATTCCCATGCCCTTCGCCAAAGAGTAACCCTGGATCACGAACTTGTGCGAGCCGTTCACCGTCTGCGTCACCGACCGTGAGCACGTAGGGGACATCAGTGCCATCGCCGTCGCCGACTTCTCCGGCGTCGTCGAGGTTCCGGCCATGGCGATTGGTGGTGTTGTTCTGGTATTATCAGAATCGCAGTCGCAGATTCATGCGATGCGATACGATACGAAACGACGTCGGAGAAGGAATTCAGCTTAATCTGAACGGGAAGTGAAATTAAATTGAAGTTGAAATTGAAAAGAAAGCGAAATGGATTTGGGGAATCTGAGGAATTTGGAATCTAAATTCCGATTTTTGAATTTATTTATTTTATTTGAGTCTCTTTTTGGTTTCTAATATTTGTTTTTTTCTCTTTTCTTTTCTGAAAAAGAAGAGGAAGAAGAAAAGGGAAAGAGTTTTGGGTTTGGTTTGGTTTGGGATTGGAAATGGTATTGCCTGCGTCACGGTCCGGACTCTGGAGACTTCTGAGGTAACGATAGTTGACGTAATGGGGGGAGAAAATATTTACTAAAATAAATAAATAAATTGAAGTTTGTAATAATAATAATAATTTTGAGGAAAAAGTATGTTAAATGCCACACAAAAGTACGTGGTGAAAATCAGTTTTGCCACAATCGTTTATTTTTTTTTAAAAGTGCCAGAAATGATCCCAAATTTTATCAGAAAAACATAATTATCGTTTTGCCCTTGGAACAGTTATTATCTATTAATGTTAGTTGATAGAATTATAATTTTATTTGTTATTTCTTTATAAATAAATCGAAAGAGAGAGAAAGAAAAACCCTAAACCCCAAATTAGAAGAGAAACTCTAAATCCCCAATTTTCAAAATTCCCCAAAACGAAGAATTGAAAATCCCTAAACCACCTTCACAACGCCGCCGTCTCCATTTCTATTATCCGTTTACTTCGCCGTCGCAGCTCTGTCATCAATCACCGGAGGTTATGGTTCTATAAGCTCTCTCAACTCTCCCATCTTCGATAGTGGTCAATAGTGTCAATAGTGTGTGTCTCGCGGGAAGAGAAACGTCCTCATTAAGGGAAGGGTATTCCGGTCATCACACTTCAAATTTGGTGTCTTTAATGTAATTTTCAAACTTTAATAGCACTTTTGATAAGAAATAAACGATTGTGACAAAATTGATTTTCACCATAAACTTTTGTGGCATAAAACACACTTTTTTCAAATTTTAATTTTAATGCAGTGAAACTTACATCCTTATCGAATGAGATTTACATTATTTTTAAAGTGATAAATTTAAAAATTAATTATTTTTATTATTGTGACAATATACTATTAGTTGTCTGTGTAATTTTAAAAAAAATTAAATTTAAATAAAATTATATTAGATGTAAATTAAAATTAGCCACTAAAATTAGTTATCGGAATTATATACGCATGTGAATATAAATACATGTGTGGTTAACTCATTTTTAATATGTATTTATATTTTGAATACATATTATATAATGATAGCTGATTTTAGTGATTAATTTTCGTGAAAATAAAATTGTTGATTTAGATAAGAGAAAGTCTTGGAAGTCAGTATCAGGGAGAGAATAGGTAGTCAATATCATTTTTTCTTTTTTTTTTCTTTCCTTTTACCATCCACTATCTTACTAATTATACTTATTGGCTTTCTATGGGTCCTCTAATATTATTTGCTAGCATTACTCTTTAGATAATAAAGGGATGAATTTGTAAGTAGATATTTTTTTTCACTTTATCAAATTTTCTACTTTAAATAACCTTGGGTAAACATATCATTTTGTTTGTTTTTATAAAAAAAAAATATCATGTACTTATATTTGTTCTTAATTAAATAATTGATTATTGATATCAAATTTCACTAAATATCAAAATTCTCTATATTTATATTTACAATTTCTTATATTTATTATGGATATCTTAGATTTTAAAATCAATTGTATTAAACTTTATTATTTCTATTTATATCTTATTAAAAATATTTTTAGTCTAATTTACTAAATATAAATAATATAGCTTTTGGAAAATTATCTTTAATGAACTACTTGTAAAAGTAAAAGTTCAGCCAACTCGGATTTATTATAGAATATATATATGAAATTGCAAGCTAAGAAAATGTCTAAAGTACCCTTGATTTTGTGCAAAGCTTGGTGACGTGGTGGGTTGTTATTGGAAATTGGAATAGCAGAATCGGGGGTACTTTTGTGAGGATGAAACAGTAATTAGAATCCATTTAAGGAGTGTATCAGTATCACTGTATCTAATAAATTATAGGCATGAATGAAGAAAAAGAGAGAGAAGGTAGGTAAGGTGAGTAATAGTTTCTAAAGAATTTGACATTAGTGGATAATAAAAGGTAGGAGCATGTCTGATGTGATGTGAGTAGGGAATACAAGTGAAGTGTTTTTTCTTTTGGGTCTTGAAGTGTTGCTAGTAGGATTTGGGCTTCAAAGCGTTTATTTCGTAACATTGGATTTGGGTGTATGGTTAGAATTGAAATAGTCTTTCTTTTCCTACCAAATAAAAAAAGAAATGGTCTTCTTCTGTTCATTTGATTTATTTAAAATTTGGACTTTAGAGTTGACCCAAAAAACAGAAAAATACACGATCTGTCAAAGAGAGAACACCAGAGTAGATAGAGATAGTAACCCCCCCCAAAAAAAAAAAGATAGAGACAGTCACCCCAAAAAAATAAAAAAAGTCTAGATAGAGAAGCATTTTCTGCCCAATAATGCTATTTAAATTTTAATATAAAAATAATGCTATTTGAGTTTCCAACTACTCAAACAGGAAAAAAAACTATTTGTATATTAAAATTTAATCATCAAATATTTGTGTATTAATACATATATTATTTAAGTTATTTTCAAGGTGTATTTTATATTTCAACATATATTTTATACTAGTAATTAATTTGGTGGCTATTTTTTATATACAACTAGCTTGCCTAAAAAAATAAATAAATAGTTATGTGAAATAATATCCCAATTTTGAAACCAAGTTGGATCCATCAAGTAATTAGTTCAATAGTTTATTTAAATAAGTGTTGAATATTTAAATCATGCTTTATACATTTAGCAACTTATCCGCTAGCAAAATTTTTTTAATGATCTAATCCACTATGAAGTGGTTCAAAAACTAAACAATTAATACAAACATACAAAGGCCCAACTTTTAAATTTATTCAACATGTCACAATAACCAAAAGATAAGCATGAAATTCAAAATGGAAACTGATTTTTATTGACTTGTTAGAAGCTCACTAATCAATCTGAGATAACAACTTGATTTTAATTTATCATTTAATTTTAAATTACCTAAGAACTTGAAATCACTCAAACAAATCCTAAACAGAATAGAAAATGGCTTAGCTCATCACTTGCTAAACTCGAACCAATTTCATAACATACATCACTCTCAAGTCTCTTCTATAAATAGACCTAATTCATCTAGGTTAAGATATATTTTTTCTCCTTTACTGATTTAAGCGTCAGAGTGGCATAGCAGATTCATCCCGATAATTTCAAACTTCATCCACTTTGTTTTTATCTTCTTTCAAGTCAAGTCGAGCATTTACCACTGAGGAGGAGTTCTTTCTCGACCACTAGAACAATAATCTGTTGAACCGATGGATAGTATAGAGAAAAATGTACCCATTTTGAAATAGGCAAATAGCCATTTAGCTTAATTGTATTCAACTTGTTGCTAGTTGATGCATATGTTTTCACCATTGAATGTAGGGATGTTCATGGGTCGCGGGTATCCAATTACTCGACCAGAACCGAACCGACCTGATTATTTTGGTTCTGTACCCGATGGGTAATCGAGTATAATCGAATCCAACCCAATTGTACCCGACCTATATTTGGTACGGGTATTGATTTTGGGTGAGTGGAACCCGAACGGCCGAACCAACCCGATTACCCTTTATATTAATTAAAAAAATAAATAAAAATAACCTAAGTATAAATACTCTTAGTGTGAGTGATCCTAACCCTAGTAGTCTGGCACTAACAACAGCCAACCTCATACACTCCTTTTTTCTCCCTTAACCCTCACTTCATCGAGCTCTGCCTTTGCCCTCCTTCCACTGCTGACAACGGCGCCTTGCCTTGTCTTCGGCGGCCGTCTCCTTTCACCCTTGACATTCAACACGATAGCACACACCCCTCACTTCGTCACAACTCACCACCTCCGAGCCACAACCCACAGGCCACAGAGTTGCCGTTGACCCTCCTTGTGTCACCGTCGGTCCTCTCTGGCTCTGCGTCAACGCGTCGGGCTTCAAATTCTCGCTGCATCAGCCCTCTCTCCCCAGTCGTAGGCGATCCCTTTTCTCCGACAACGACAAGATCCTCACGATTGAAGGCACACACATGCGTTGTTATTTATCATCTTGCCTGTTTCAATTTGCCATTATTGTCATTTTTAATTTTAAATTTTTAGCTTATCGCTACTGCTCCTCATATTGTTGTCATTGTTGTAATTTTTAATTTTTAATTTACTTGTTGGCTATATATTTTTTTTTGTTTACACATTTTATTTTAAAATGAGGAGAAGTAACTTGAATATTAATATTGTAATTCAAATCCAAGTTTAGCCGCTCCGATTTTGATTTTGATTTTGTTTGTTATCTATGTTGGCTATATTGTTGTGATCTTGTTTTGTATGTTGTTAATTCAACTTGTGGGAGATTTGTATATTGTTTTTGTCATTGTTATTGGATTTGAATACAGGTTGATTTTCATTTTTTTTTATATTTTTTAAAATTTTTTTAGAATTTTCTATTTTCTCATTTTTTAATTTTTTTCTTCAGAATTTATGAATTTTATTATTAATTTGGGTATCCGATTACCCGAACCAATCCAACCAGCTCTTAATCGGTTTGGTTCGGTTCAGGTCTAGAAGAAAAAAAACGTAAAACCGAACCAATTAAAATTTAATTGGTTCGGTTCTTATTTATCCCCAAACCCGAACCAACCCGACCCGTGAACACCCCTAATTGAATGGTATGAATCCTAAATTCTTGCTGTTACGGACTGGCTCAATAAGCCCCAATTCATTAGCTAACGCTGATCATGATTGGCCAACAAGAATAAGGCTCTAGCCAAATAAGGAAAGATTCAATAAGATCCCAATAGGATCTTTTTCGAATCATAGCAAACCACTACTATATAAACTGGGGGAAACTCCCCCCAAGGTACGCATTCTCTAACCATAATCTCCCATATCAGACCTATAATCTCATAATCCTAATTCTGGGATTCTAGTTCTATTCTTCTCATTCACATCAACCACATTCTTCGGTAGCAGCCCTCGAACTCTTCCGAGTGCTTTACTCGGAAGGAACATTCTTTCTCGCTCATTCACATTGTTTAATCTCTCTCACACTAATGTCCATTGGATCATTGTTTGGTACTCTTGTGCTTAACATTGGCGCCGTATGTGGGGATAGACTTTAGAACCGAGTCGGGAGATGAAAGCTGAATCTCCGAGCCAAAGATGGTGGATACTCAGCACAACAACGAACACGTTGAGGAAAACAAAATACCTCTGTATACCCCGGAGAAGGGGATGGTCCCTCCAAACCAGAACATTCAACATATGGAAGCTGCCCTGAAAGAGCTCTTCGAGAGACAAACTCGGGAAGCAGCAATCGCCTCGGAAGCGATGAAAAGAGCGGAAGCCATGGCAGCTAAACAACAAGCCTTGCTTGAAGAGGCCGAAAGGAGGAGCGAGAGTTGAAGGAAAAACTCCAAAACAGGCTCTCTTTCGTTGATGAGGGTGAAAGGACGGGTGACTCGCGTTCCCGCACGTGGAAGCCATCAATTGTGGTCGGCAATCCACCCGCAAAGGAGAACAGCAAGCATCCCTTCTCGGCGGCCATCCTTGCAGAAAAACTCCCAAGAAAGTTCAAGTATCCAATGGATATCAAGGCTTACGACGAGACGAGTGACCCAAAACATCACCTGGATGTTTTTGACAACAGGATGGTGCTCCTCAACGCCTCGGATGCCATAAAGTGCAAAACTTTCACAATTACTCTCAAGAAAGATGCACTAACATGGTTCAACTCTCTCTCACCTGACAGCATCAAAAGCTTCTCCGAGCTATCCGAAAGTTTTCTAAAAAACTTTACCACTCGGAGGAAGCTTCCCAAGACCTGTCTAAACCTTTATTCAGTAGTGCAGAAGCCGGAAGAAACCCTCTGAAGCTACTTAGACCGCTTCAATGCTGAATGCACCCAGATAGAAGGGCTGCAATGTCAAGCGATACTAATGGCTTGGTGAAAGGCCTCCGAGATGACACCTCATTCATGAAAAGCATTACCAAAAGACCACCCAAGAGAATGGAGGAAATTCAGGATAGATCTCATGACTACCTGCAGCAAGAGGAGGGTCAGACTGTCGTAAAAACTGATCGGGATAAGAAAGAGACCAGCCGGAGAGATCCTCCAAGAGAGGATCATGGTAGAAGGGAGTAGCGCTCAAGCAGAGCTTATTACAATCCTCTGAATGTCTCTCTGACAACTTTCCTGCACGAGGTATCCCAAGTAGAGCGAATTCCCGCCCCGCGTGCAATCAAGAACACACACAGAGGTGATCGGAGCGCCTACTACAAGTACCACAAGCAGAACGGGCACGACACTGAAGACTGCCGAGACCTCATCGACTTCATCGAGCAAGGATTAAAGAAGGGAAAGTTTCGTGAGTACACCGGAAGAAGCAACGACCGATCAGATGAGAAAGGAACAAGACAGAGGGTGAGTAGCCCAGATAACAAATCTACCGGAGGAAAAGACGACCACAAAGAAGGCACAACCCGAAGGGAGATCAAGATGATTTCTGGGGGCCTCCCTGATGAAGGAAAGCCCCTAATCGTCTACTTGGCCTCAATTGTTGAAGCAGTGGCCGGAGCTTTGGTACAGAAGAAAGACAAAGTGCAGCAGCCTGTATATTTCATAAGCAAAACCCTACAAGGGGCGGAGCTGAAGTACCAAAGGCTTAGAAAAGCTGGCACTCGCACTGATCGTGATTGCTCGGAGACTTAAGGCAATACTTTCAAGTCCATCCCATAATTGTCAAGACTGATCATCCATTAAGGCTGATACTTCAGAAGCCTAACCTAGCCGGAAGAATGTTAAGCTGGTCTGTAGAGCTCTCGGAGTACCATATCAGCTACGAAGGAAGGGCAACAATAAAAGGACAAGTAATGGCCGACTTCATTGCATAACTCACTCCTAAGGACACATTCCCCGGATCCCTAGCATGGATCTTCCATGTAGATGGATCTTCAAATACCAAAGGAAGTCACCCTTGAGATGGCGGTGAAGTTTCAATTCCAAGCGAGCAATAACCAGGTAGAATATGAAGCGCTGATAGCAGGTCTCAAACTAGCAAAAGAATCGAAGTCAAAGAGCTGGAAATCCGATCCGACTCTCAAATTGTTACCTTCCAAGTAAACGGAAGCTATCAAGCAAAAGATCCTCAAATGGCCAAGTACCTGAAAAAGGTAAAAGAGCTACTAAGCTTTTTTCAGAAAGTGCAAATGAAACACATCCATCGGAAGGAAAACGACCGAGCGGATACATTATCCAAACTGGCTAGCACCAAACCCACCGGAAGCAATCGGACTTTGATTCAAGAAGTCAAGGAGAAGCCCTCCATTGACGACCCCCCAAGAGGTGCTAGTAGTTTTAGTTGAAAGCAGTTGGAAAACTCCCATAATCAACTTCCTCGAGCAGGGAATTCTTCCAAAGGAAAAATATGAAGCTAACATGCTGAGAAGAGAAGCAGCAAATTATGTCATGGTCGATGGAGAACTATATCGGAGAGTAGCAGCTATGCGTCTCCTCAAATGTGTAGAAAAAGAAAGGGTCTCCACCATCATAGCTGAAATGCATGAAGGAGCTTGCGGCCAACATTAAGGAGTAAAAACCATCATAAGAAGGATACTTCTCGCTGGAGTGCCCTGGCCCGATATGAAAATCGATGTCATGCAGTACATTGAAAAGTGTCAAAGATGCCAAGAGCACGTCAAGGTTCAGAAAATCCCAGCAACTAAGCTATCCACCATAGTATCACCTTGGCCCTTTGATAAATGGGGAATAGACCTCCTAGGACTTTTTCCAAAAGGTCCTAGTTGAATTCATGAATAAGATAATTCTAAATGGATTAAAGAAAAGGCTTATAACAAAAAACGTTGTTGGGCGGATGAGCTCGGAAGCGTCCTCTGGTCATATAGAACAACTGAGCAGTCGGCAACACATCAACCACCTTCTTCGGTATCAGTCCTCAGACTCTTCCGAGTACATTCCTCGAAAAGAACATTCCCTCTCACTCGTTCATATTGTCTAATCTCTCTCACATTAAGATCCATTGAATCATTATTTGATACTCTTGTACTTAACCCCTGCTAATGTGTAAGTTTGGTCTACAAAATTAGAATAGACATATTCTACCACAAAAGTGTTGGTATAATTATAGACAATTTGACATACACCAAGATTATGGTTAGATTGATAGAAACTAATAAAATAGTAGAAAATAATGTGGTACATCCATCGATTGAGTTACTTCTCGCTCTATTGAGCTTGGATTAATTTAATTGGATACATTTATATATATATATATATATATATATATATATATATATATATATATATATATTAATATCTTAGGTAAATTGCTCGGGTCCGAACAGTCTTTATCAATCAATCAATATATATAATACTTCCCAAAATTTCTCAACATTATCCAGCAACTAATTTCTCAAACATTTTCATACATAAGATAAGACTGATATAGATGTTCGACCAGAAAAAACTAAAAAAGAAAGACTGATATAGATGTGACTGGTTAGAATTCATTGAAGCAACAATTATTTATTTATTTATTTATTTATTTATTTATTTATTATTATTATTATTATTATTATTATTATTATTATTATTATTATTATTATTATTATTATTATTATTTATGTGATATATATATAAACTTCTCTCCCATATCATCAAAATATAGAGCTATATATGTTAGCAAAAAAAAAAATCATCAATCAATTACTTAAATTAAAGTGCATAAATATTATTAAGTATTTATAAGTGTTGATATAAAACTATTTGATTATTCTGTTGGGACAATAGCTTTGATTATTTAATGCAAAAAATAATTATTTTAACAATTAATAATATTAATTACTTTAATTTATATGGAAACGATAAATAATATAATCTTGATCCATGTGAAATTCACAAAGTAAAAGATAAATACTGAGATGAGAAGAGACACTGTCCACAAAATATTGCATCAATATCAATATAATATAAGAATTCTTGTATATTGTGCATGTGCATGCAAAATTATAGGAATTAGGAGCCTTGAACCTTGATGAATGATCAAGAATAATTTTGAAGCAGATCCCAAAAGAGTGAGATAGGTTACATTATGTATGTGTCCCTTTGCAAGCGTCAAGAGACAATGGTCCATATAAACAAGACAATGCATCCCTGACCTCAATGACCCAAAACCAATATGAAAGAAGACAAATGATAAAAAAAAGGAAAATATTTGACTCATTATTATCTTTGTTTGCATGATTATATATAAAATGCTACCTAAATTCTATTTGACAACTGTACAGATTAATTCCATACAAATAGGACAAATATATACATACAATTTATGAAAAGCATTTCACATTCTCTGACTTTATGATAATTCAATTATCTTGATTATTTATTTTAATTATAAAATTATTTAAAAATATATACATATTAAAATTAGGGTAATATTATGTGAATAAGTAGTTTTGGCCAATTAAGTGCAACCAAGTGATTTATTTGTATGCTAAATAATATAAAAAAGTGCACATAAATAAAGTTCTATTTTACACCCAAATAATATTCTATTTAGCATACAAATAAATCACTTGGTTGCACTTGGTTGGCCAAAACAACTTGTTCACATAGAATTATTGTTAAAATTAACTATATATTACTAGATTACTATAAGTCTGAAATGTTTCTCAACTTATTGAGTTTACACGTTAAAATAAATTGTTAATCAATTATTATATATAAAAATATATTTTACATTTATAATCTTTTATTATATTATAGTAAATAAATTTAATTATTTATTTAATGTAAATTTTGATCATTTTATGATGATGAGTTTGATTATCCGATACAAAGTATAAATATTAATGAAAAAGTCTAAGTAGCCAATGTATTTTGTTACCAATAATAACCAATAGAATTAAAACAGTGGAAATGACTTAATTATTTTACGTTTTATCCAACTAAAAACTGCGTACTTAATAACACAAAATGAACATCAAGATAAACAAAATGAACATCCTTAATAACACAAAGTGAACATCCAAGATAAACAAAATGAACATCAGAACAGAATGTTATGATCATCCAAAGTTAGCACATTGCTCAAATAAGTGTTGGATACTACATTGCACCTCATCATCCACAAAAATCAATCATCCATTTACATTTTACAAGAAATATAATACTGTTAGAAAATATTAAGATCCAGAATCATTCCTTTTTTTCCAACTCAATACAGCCACATTTCAATATCATCTTCAATCACCTAATAAATTTCAAAACAACAGAATGTGTTCAACCAAAGTCAGAGA
>JASCZI010151060.1:69687-82102 GCA_036250425.1 Stylosanthes scabra | reverse complement strand
GACATCGATGGGGACAGCAATGGGGACAACACAAATTTCCAAACATTTAAAAATAATAAACTAGTTAATGCTTTCACACCATTGAGAACCCCAACCATATGCGATGGTCCCCCCCCCCCCCCAAACAGTCAAAGTTAAAGGAGAGTAAAGGAAGAAGAAAATTACCTTCACGGGCAGAGGTTTCGTCACGGCGCCGTTACTCCGCCGTCAGCTCCTCGGTCAGCGTCGTCTTCAAGCTTCGTCAAGTGAGAGAGAGAGAGAGCGTAAATGGAGAGAGAGGGTGTGGTTAGGGTTATGGCATCGTAATTTCAGAGAAGAAGTGAAGGTGTTGTGTAATGGAGTGAAGGGAGGGTGTCGTTTTTCATTCACCCTTTTCCTCCAAACGACATCGTTTTTTTCGATTCTCAGGGGCCGGCTAGTCTCCGTTATGGGTGACCAATTATAGCGTGTCACATCAGCTACAACTAACGCCGTTTATGTGCCACATAGACTAACTCCGTTGACGTTTCCACAAGCCCATTGACAGAAGGTGTAACATGGTTCACGACAACAAAAGACAAGGGCCGGGTTGAGACTTTTTTTTGTTAGGGGCCTCGTTGATTTTGAAGTTGATTATCAGGACCGTCTTGGTAATTTATTCTTATTATTATGTAAGAGAATTGAATTTCATTCCACTATAGGAACTTATTGAATTTAATTAGGTTATCAGTTGAATTCTGATAAAAAAAATAATAATTTAAAAGAATTTAATTTTCATGCACCATCAGTATAAAAGAGTTTTATATATGCATTCAATCAGGTGTTACCACATCATCCAAAACAATTAATTTTTAAATTCACTACTTCTAAAGTCATATAAATACATGAATTTGATTGAATGACTGTGTAAAACTTTTTACACTATTAATGCATCAAAATTAAACTCAATTTAAAATTCATTTGGTAATAAAGTGAATTATTATATTTTGACTGAGTTATTTTATGTCACTGTATTGGGCGACTTTTTTTTTTTTTTTAGAACTTCTGTCGTTATTAGTAAATAGTAATCACTTTCAGACAAATAATAGACATTTCATATTCAAAATTATGCTGAATTATCTCATTCATATTTTATGTGTATCTTGACTTTTGGAATATAGAAAGCAGATATTCTCGCATCACTCTTCCCACGCTCAACTCAAGTATATAATTATATATTAGTCAACAAGAAATATTTATTATTAAATATAGTGATTATTTATTTATCTTTAAAAAAATTGTGTTTATAAATATTTGGATAATTGAAATATGAATAGTTTAGAATATCATTATCAGCTGTGTACATATACATCATTTAAAATATAAAATGTAAATATATATCCTTTCTAACTTCTATGTATTCATAAAGTAAAACATAATTCTGTAAGATTACATATCTCATTATACAACTTTATATATTTTATTTATAATATAAAAAAAATTTAAATATTAATAAAAAATTATAAAATACATAAATACAATATACAATAGCACAAAAGTAATTACATACGATACATAAATATTATACTTTAACATAAAAATTAAAATAAAAAAAATAAAAGCTGTATAAAAATATAAAGTAATATATATAAATTAATTTAAAATAATATAATTATAAAGTGATAAACATAAATTAATTCAAAATAATATGATTAATTTTATTTATGCACGTAGCAATTCAGTGGCGAACCACGTACTTTTAAATAGAACTCTGATCAAAGAACTCTAATCAAAGACGGATTTATATAGACCTCTCGGCCAGAATAGCATGAGAAAAAAAAAATCATAAATGATTCCAAAATCTTCATCTTATTATTCTTGAATTTGTACTCTTATTTTCTATTATCCTTAAATGAACTTTAAGTGTGTGTAGAGATATTGGTTTGTGATGACTGTGAACTGTGAAGAACAGTAATCATTGATGGCAAGTGGGAGCAGAAGAACCTCCCATTAAAAACACGTCATAAATCATAATCAGTAGTTGACAAAGTGATACTGTAACGTGTGGAGATAATAACATGCACGTTTTTCTTCTTTTATCTTGTTTGAACTTTGAACTGTTTAAGAGAGTGGAACAAAAGGAGAAAAGTTGAGGAACTCTTGGAAATCATGGAAGTCAAAAGTTTGGTTTTTGCTGTTAATGGTGAGAGGTTTGACCTCTCCAAAGTTGACCCATCTACCACTTTGCTTGAGTTCTTGCGTTCTCAGACAACTTTCAAGAGTGTTAAGCTCAGTTGTGGTGAAGGTATCATCATCATCTTTGTGCTTGTAATGGTAAAAGCATTTCAGAATTTTCATAGCCTAGTAGCTGTTTGATCATTTGACCTTTTGAAAATGTTGAGTTTTCAGTGTTGCAACTTCAAAATTATCTTGAGCTTTAAGCTTTTCTTAATAGCTAGTTATAGTTGGGATTTCTGTGTTTGTTGAATTTGAGATTAATCTAAAGACTGTACTAATTCCAATTGTTCCTCAATTGTTTCATTGTGGAATTTTCTGGTTCATACAAAAAAGAAGGTAGTTATATGTTTATATCTAGAATTGAGAGAAAGAAAAGTCTTATTTGCCCTTGTATTTCTAACATTTTCATTATTAGTAACCCACAAAATGCTTCTTTTCAACTTGGTACTTACATTCCTGGATATGTTTTGGTTTTTCAGGTGGTTGTGGAGCTTGTGTGGTTCTAATATCCAAGTATGATCCTGTGCTTGACAGGGTTGAGGATTTTACAGCAAGTTCATGTCTCACACTACTTTGCAGCATTCATGGATGTTCAATTACAACAAGTGAAGGCATTGGAAATAGCAAAGATGGATTCCACCCAATCCAGGAAAGAATTGCTGGATTTCATGGCACACAATGCGGCTTTTGTACTCCTGGAATGTGTGTTTCACTCTTTGGGACTCTTGTCAATGCTGAAAAGACCAATCGTCCTGATCCGCCTTCCGGATTCTCCAAACTGACAGTTGCTGAAGCAGAAAAGGCTATTGCAGGTAACCTCTGCCGCTGTACCGGTTATCGGCCGATAGCAGATGCCTGCAAAAGCTTTGCAGCTGATGTTGATATAGAAGATTTGGGCTTCAACTCTTTCTGGAGAAAGGAAGAGAGCAAGGACTTAAAGGCTAGTAGGTTACCTCAATATAGCCAGAGTCATAACAATGCTAGATTTCCTCTGTTTTTGAAGGAAATCAAGCATCATGATGTGATCCTATCTTCGGATAAAGGAAGCTGGCACAGTCCTACTAGTCTAAAGGAGCTTCAGAGCTTATTGGAATCAAACCAAGCCAATGGTTTTCGGATAAAGCTCGTTGTTAGCAATACCGGTATGGGATACAACAAGGATAGAGATGGCTATGACAAGTATATTGATCTAAGAGGTATCTCTGAGCTCTCAAAGATAGAAAAGGATCAAACTGGGATTGAAATTGGAGCAGCAGTGCCAATATCTAAGGCTATTGAAGTACTAAAAGAAGAGAGCAGAAGTGACTTTCTTGCAGATGATTTTGCAATGATTCTTGAAAAGCTTGCTGACCATATGAGTAAAGTCGCCTCCGGATTTATTCGGAACACAGCCAGTATAGGTGGAAATTTAGTGATGGCGCAAAAGAATCATTTTCCTTCAGACATAGCCACAATACTTCTTGCTGTGGATTCAATGGTTCAGATAATGACTGGTGCAAAATTCAAGTGGCTAGCACTGGAGGAATTTTTTGAAAGACCATCTCTAAGTTTGGAGAGTGTACTTTTAAGCATCAAAATTCCAAGTTCTGAACTAAATAAAGGTAAGTCTCATAATCAAGGAAGAACATTCCTCTTTGAAACTTACCGAGCTTCGCCTCGACCCCTTGGAAACGCCCTTCCATACTTAAATGCTGCATTCCTGGCTGAGGGGTCCATGTCCAAAGACTCCGGTAGAACAACAATTGATGCTTGCAGGCTCTCTTTTGGTGCTTATGGGACTAAGCATGCAATTAGAGCAAAAAAACTTGAGGATTTTTTAGTAGGAAAAGTGCTAAGCGTTCATGTTCTACACGAAGCTGTTAACTTGCTGAAATCCATTATTGAACCTGAAGGTGGTAACTCAGATACAGCTTATCGTTCGAGTTTGGCAGCTGGTTTTCTTTTCAAGTTCTTTAACCCCTTCTTGATAGATGGTCCTTCCAAAATGATAAATGGCTGTACTAGTTTGCCTATCAATGGTTCCATTCAATCAAATGGGAATCATAATCAGGCTCAACATGATAAAAGTCCAATGTTACTTTCATCTGGAAAGCAAGTAATTGAAGACTGCAGTAATTATCATCCAGTTGGGGAGCCGATCACGAAATCCGGAGCCGCAATACAAGCTTCAGGTTTTTCTATGCCCATGAACTATGATATTTCATATAATTTAACACATGCTTAGTAACAAGTAAACAATAACAAATAAATCATATGTAGGTGAGGCTGTTTTTGTTGATGACATTCCATCACCACCAAATTGCCTTCATGGAGCATATATCTATAGCACAAAGCCTTTGGCACGGATAACAAGTTTAAAACTCAGACCTGAATTGCAGCAACATGAGGGAGTGGTGGACATCATTTCAAGTAAAGACATTCCTGAAGGTGGTCAAAACCTTGGAGCCCAATCCATATTTTCTTCTGAACCTTTATTTGCAGAAGAGATAGCTAAATATGTCGGTGATCGTCTTGCCTTTGTGGTGAGTTCATAAATCCTTTATTTCAATACAACAATGAAGGAGCTCTTGTTTCATTTTGTTGCATATTGATGGTTTTGTAAGTACTTACACTTTACTCACCAACTATAGCATTTTTTTAGGTTGCAGATACTCAGAAACTGGCTGATTCGGCTGCAAACTCGGCTATTGTTGATTATGATGTTGAAAATCTTGAGCCACCAATATTAACTGTGGAAGATGCTGTTAGAAGATCTAGCCTTCTTGAACCTCCTCCATTTCTCCGCCCGAAACATGTTGGCGATGTATCAAAAGGAATGGCTGAAGCAGATCAGAAGATTCTTTCAGCCAAGGTATATGTATCATGTTGAATCCTTCCCTTTGTTTCTTCTGTTACTCTAATCCCATGATATTTGGTTATCCATCTTGGTTTCTGATGTTTAAGTTTTCTTTTGAAAAATTGATGTCAAAACTCAAAATACAGATGAATCTTCCATCTCAATACTTTTTCTATATGGAGACACATACTGCTCTTGCCATACCAGATGAAGATAACTGCATTTCAGTTTACAGTTCAATTCAGTGCCCTCAGTATGCACATGCTACTATAGCCAGATGCTTGGGTGTTCCTGAGAATAATGTTCGTGTCATTACTAGAAGGGTTGGTGGAGGTTTTGGTGGGAAGTCCATGAAATCCATTTGTGTAAGTGTTTGCTTGTGTATTGTTCTTTTTCACAATGCTTAATTGCTACTATAAGTCTGCAACATATTTTAGTATGATTATCTTTTAAGGTTTGAAGAGTTACTAATATAAAACGATATAAACATAGTTCAAATTGTTACATTCACATCTTGCAGGCTGCTACTTCATGTGCACTTGCAGCACACAAATTGCGCCGCCCCGTCAGGATGTATCTAGATCGAAAGACAGATATGATCATGGCAGGTGGAAGGCATCCCATGAAGATTACTTACAGTGTTGGGTTTAAGAACAATGGGAAGATTACAGCATTAGATATTGAGATTTTGATGAATGCAGGGATGTACTTGGATGTAAGTGCAATAATGCTGGCTAGACTCGTTTCAGGGCTCAAAAAGTATGATTGGGGTGCTCTATATTTCGATATAAAGCTATGCAAAACAAATCATCCTAATAGATGTGCAATGAGGGCCCCCGGGGAGTTGCAGGGATCATTCACTGCTGAAGCTATATTAGAAAAGGTTGCAGCTACACTTTCAATGGATGTAGATTCTGTGAGAAGCATAAATCTTCACACAGACAAGAGTCTGGAGTCATTCTATGCGGAATCTTACGGGGAACCTTATGAGTATACTTTGCCTTCCTTATGGAACAAGTTATCTGTTACTGTAAACTATGATCAGCGAGTCAAGATGGTAAAAGAGTTTAACAGGATCAACACTTGGAAGAAAAGGGGAATATCTCGCCTACCGGTCGTGTTTGAAATGGGGCTAAGACCAACTCCCGGAAAAGTAAGTATTTTCTCGGATGGATCAGTTGTTGTTGAAGTAGGAGGAATTGAATTGGGTCAAGGTCTGTGGACAAAGGTGAAACAGATGGCTGCATTTGGACTTGGTGAGATACAATGCGAAGGAATCGAAGGCCTATTGGACAAGATTCGAGTGGTACAATCAGATACTGTGAGCTTGATTCAAGGGGGGCTGACGGCTGGTAGCACTACATCGGAATCCAGCTGCGAAGCGGTTAGACTTAGCTGCAATATCTTGGTTGAGAGGTTAAAGCCTCTACATGAAAAGTTGCAGAAGGAAATGGGATCAATCAAGTGGGAAACACTTGTTCAACATGCATACATTCAAGCTGTGAACTTATCAGCATCTTCATTTTTTGTACCAACAAATTATTCCAAGAATTACCTAAATTATGGTGCTGCAGTGAGTGAGGTATGTGATTCAGTGATGTTCCACTTCCCTTGAATATTGTCATAAAATCCATGTTACTGAACCAAATTATCTTATAATTAGAGTAATATTTCCCTAAATAATGGAAACTATTTCTTCTCAGGTGGAAATAGATCTTCTTACTGGAGAAACCAGTTTTTTGCAAACAGATATTATCTATGATTGTGGACAGAGTCTCAATCCTGCTGTGGATTTAGGACAGGTATGTTAGTGACAAAAAGACTATCAAATATTGATTCCCACCCCTTTTCCCTTCTTCTAATCATACTTAAATATTTTCTTAATATCCATGTTGTAGATTGAAGGAGCTTTTGTCCAAGGCTTGGGGTTCTTCATGCTTGAGGAGTATGAAGCAAATGCTGATGGTTTGATATTAGTAGATGGAACATGGAACTACAAAATCCCTACAATAGACACCATACCTAAGAAATTCAATGTTCAAATCCTTAACACCGGCCACCACAAGCGACGCGTGCTCTCTTCAAAGGGTAAGATCAATGATTTATCAGTGCATATTAGTTTGTCCAAATAAGATTAACAAGATTGGTGTGATGTTTTGATGTGAGAACATTAATCTGCATGTATCAGTGTTAATAAGGTTGAGAAAGCTTCAATTATTGTGGCTCAATTTTTGCATGAACATAATAAAGTGAAATTTGTTGATGCAGCTTCTGGTGAGCCACCATTACTTCTAGCAGCTTCAGTTCACTGTGCCACAAGAGCAGCTGCTAAAGAAGCAAGGAAACAGGTTCTTTCATGGAGCAACAAAGATGGACCAGATTCAACATTTGAATTGAAGGTCCCTGCAACTATGCCTGTGGTTAAAGGACTCATTGGACTTGACATTGTGGAAACATACCTGAAATGGAAAATGGCAAAGAACTAAAGAATCTCATCACAGAAATGTGTACACCAAAAATGCGTTTATAAAATAATAACCACGAAATCAATAGCCATGTATTTGTGTTTATACTCCAAACAAACATATAAAATATTATTCAAATAAAACAATATGCTTGGAGTTAGTGTATTTAACTATTTATCCATGAGTGTAAATTTTAGTCACAATAAAATGAGTGTAAATTTTTATCCACCTAAAGTATGTCTAATGATATCTAACTGAAATTTTATTTACGTAATATTATGTAATTGAATTCGCGTATTAAAGTATTATAAATCTAATAATGCCTTAAAATTATACTCTTTATTTATAAATAGTTAAAAATTAATTATTTTTTATGATGAAATAATATTTAATTAAATATATGAGTGAAACTTTTTTGAAAATTAATTTCTTATTTATAAATGATAGTGGTACATCTAGATGCACCGCTTGAGCTTACAAGTTACAATAATATATATTCAAATGCACTGATTATGTTGTCAGATAAATAATTTGGTGTTATAATTCACTTCAATATTTTAGTATTAGAATTTCATGTGTAAACAAAATTTTCAGATCGAACTTGAGTTAACAATAATATATGCAAATTAATAAGATTTAATCCGACCAAAATAAAGATGGTTTAGTTTAAGATATCATGTGAAATTAAAAAAAAAATTATCATAAACCAATCACTTATAGATACATTAGATAATTTACTTTTTTAATTTTTTTATTAGTATTCATTAAGCAGTCTAATAATATGTGTTCTTACATGAATGAGTTGAGAATCCAGATGTCACTCAAATCTATGTTAACTTTTATTTTAATAAAATAATAATAAATAAATAATTACATAATTATTATTATTACCGGAAGCCATGAAATTGTTGACTACAGAGAAAGCTTGAAATTGAAGATGACCAGAGTAATATAATTAATAAGCGTATAATTATTATTATTATTATTATTATTAGTTGTTTTAAACTTTTAATTGCATCTAAATAATGTTCCAAAAAGAATCTATGAGACTGAAGACTGTAGTGTGAACTATTCACCAAGCTTCAGAAACAATGGAAGTGAAGAACAACATGAACTCTGACACAGCAACAAGTTTGGTTTTTGCCATTAATGGTGAGAGGTTTGAGCTCTCCAAAGTTGACCCATCTACCACTTTGCTTGAATTCTTGCGTTCCCAGACAACCTTCAAGAGTGTCAAGCTCGGCTGTGGTGAAGGTGAAGATGATTGATGACCCTCTTTTATTTATTGTGTTGAAGAATTTGTTTACTTTTTTTTTCATGTTTTTTCAACTATGGGATCATATAATTCACCTAGTGGAGCAAGGTTTAATTTTTATACTAATTTATTCAATTGATTGTTGAGTTGGTTTTCATTATTGTTTTCCTATAGTATTGACCTTACTTTGGTATTATTGATTTTGGTCCTTTTGGAATAAACCTAAAAGATTGATGATTGCTATGTTGACCTTCTGCTGCTATTGGTTTTATACTTTGTATGCTTCAAACCTTCATAAATTGAGGCATAGGGTGTTTGGCACTTCATATTTTGAAATGGTTATTGTTTTACAGGTGGTTGTGGAGCTTGTGTGGTTTTAATCTCCAAGTATGATCCTGTGCTTGATAGAATTGAAGACTTTACGGCGAGTTCTTGTCTCACACTACTTTGCAGCATTCATGGCTGTTCAATTACAACAAGTGAAGGCATTGGAAACAGTAGAGATGGACTCCACCCAATTCACAAAAGAGTTGCAGGGTTCCATGCTTCCCAATGTGGCTTTTGCACTCCTGGAATGTGTGTTTCGCTCTTCGGTGCTCTTGTCAATGCGGAAAAGACCAATCGCTTGGACTCGCCTCCAGGGTTCTCAAAAATGACTGTTGCTGAGGCTGAAAAGGCTATTGCAGGTAACCTCTGTCGCTGTACTGGTTACCGGCCTATTGCCGATGCCTGCAAAAGCTTCGCAGCCGAAGTTGATATGGAGGATTTGGGGTTTAACACTTTCTGGAGAAAGGGAGAGAGCAAGGACTTAAAACTTAGTAGGTTGCCTCAATATGAACAAAATCATAGAAGTGTTAGATTTCCAATGTTTTTGAAGGAAATCAAACCTGATGTGTTGTTCTTGGCTTCGGATAAGCGGAGTTGGCATAGTCCTAGTAGTATAATGGAACTACAGCTCTTATTTGAATCGAACCAAGCCAATGGAAACCGAATAAAACTTGTTGTTAGTAATACTGCTATGGGATATTACAAAGATAACTATGACTATGACAGGTATATTGATCTAAGGGGCATTCCGGAGCTCTCGAAGATAAGGAAGGACCAAACTGGAATCGAAATTGGTGCGGCAGTGACCATATCTAAAGCTATTGAAGTACTGAAGGAAGAAAGCAGTGGTGAGTTTCTCTCAGATTTTGCTATGATACTTATAAAGATTGCAGATCATATGAAAAAAGTAGCCTCGGGGTTTATTAGGAACACAGCCAGCATAGGTGGCAATTTAGTGATAGCGCAAAAGAATAATTTCCCTTCGGACATTGCCACAATACTTCTTGCTGTAGATTCAATGGTTCAGATAATGACTGTTACAAAACTTGAGTGGATTCCACTAGAGGAATTTCTAGAAAGACCACCATTGAGTTTGGAGAGTGTACTTTTGAGCATTAAAATTCCAAGTTTGGGACTTAATAAAAATGCTTCAGTTCAGAAAAGTAAATTCGTGTTTGAAACCTATCGAGCTTCTCCTCGACCCCTTGGCAATGCCCTTCCCTATCTAAATGCAGCTTTTCTAGTAAAGGTTACACAATGCAATGATTCAGGGAGAACCGTGATTGATTCTTGTAGATTATCTTTTGGTGCTTATGAAACTAAACATGCAATCAGAGCAAAAAATGTTGAGCAATTTTTAGAAGGAAAAGTGTTAAGTTTTAGTATCCTGCATGATGCTGTCAACTTGCTTACAGCAACTATCATACCTGAAAGTGGTACCCCAAAAGCTGCTTATCGTTCGAGTTTAGTGGCCGGTTTCCTTTTTAAGTTCTTTAACCCCATGATTGACAGTCCTGCTAAAACAACCAATGGTTATTTAAATGGTTATGCAAATCATAACCAGGTTCACCATGATGAAATTTCAACTTTACTGTCTTCTGGAAACCAAGTACTTGAAGCAGGAAATGAATATCGCCCTGTTGGCGAGCCAATCGTGAAATCTGGAGCAACACTGCAAGCTTCAGGTTTGTTTAGTTCCAACTTGTTTTCTTAAAAAAAAAAACACTATTGGTAGCTTAATTTTCTATGCATTTCTATTAACATTTTCAAGTCTCAAACATTGAAGTTGGCTTCTTACTAAATTACATTTGAATTGATGGTTGACCTCATTAAAATGGTAATGCTTTCGCTTTGGGAACTGGTGTTCAAATCTTTTTCTCTGTCAAGCACTGTTTTTTTATCCAGTTTGATGATTGTACTAATTATGCTTTTCATTTTATTTTCTGTTCTGTAGCAAGTACATTTTTATGAATTTATCATATGTAGGTGAGGCTGTGTTTACTGATGATATTCCATCACCAAACAATTGCTTATATGGAGCATTTATTTATAGCACAAAGCCTTTAGCAAGGGTAAGGAGTGTAAAGCTGAGGCCTGATTTACTGCTTGATGGAGTGAGGGAAGTAATTTCAAGTAAAGACATTCCCACTGGTGGAGAGAACATTGGAGGAAAGACTATATTTGGCATTGAAACTTTGTTTGCTGAAGAGATTGCTAGATATGTTGGAGATCGTCTCGCCTTTGTGGTGAGTGTAACTTTTTGATCCAATGTGTGAGCTTCTTTTTTGTTTCTTTGGACATTGATACATGGAAATTCCATTTTAGTCACTGTACAGCTTCTGTAGGTTGCAGATACTCAGAAACTTGCAGATGTGGCTGCAAACTCTGCAGTTGTTGATTATGATACTGAAAATCTTGATAAGCCTATTCTATCTGTGGAAGATGCTGTCGAAAGATCTAGCTTTTTCGAAGTTCCTCCATTTATCTGTCCAAAAGATGTTGGTGATGTATCAAAAGGCATGGCTGAAGCAGATCACAAGATTATTTCTGCAGAGGTACATGTTTATTCAGGTTTGCTTCTGAGTTATGAATGTTGAAACGGTTAGATTGATCAACCATATTCATTACCACTCAATTTAAAATCAGATAAAGCTTGGATCTCAATATTATTTCTATATGGAGACACAAACTGCACTTGCTGTGCCAGATGAAGATAATTGCATTACAATTTACTCTTCAAGCCAATGCCCTGAGTATTTACATGCTATTGTAGCAAGATGCCTAGGTATTCCTGAAAATAACGTTCGTGTGATTACAAGAAGGGTTGGAGGAGGTTTTGGTGGAAAGGCCATAAGAAGCATGCCTGTAAGTATTTAGTTATGCATTAGTTTCTTTATTATGACTTGCTTACATTGCTATTCACTAGTTATTCAAGCAATCAGTTTTTCCAGCAGCATGATTCTTATTTGGATATAAATTATATGATGTTTGCAGGTTGCTGCATCATGTGCACTCGCTGCGCACAAGTTACGCCGCCCTGTAAGGATTTATCTAAATCGAAAGACGGATATGATAATGGCTGGGGGAAGGCATCCCTTGAAGATAACTTACAGTGTTGGATTTAAGAATGATGGGAAGATTACAGCATTAGAACTTAAGATACTGGTCAATGCAGGGATACATGTGGATATAAGTCCAGTAATGCCGCATAACATAGTTGGTGCACTTAAAAAGTATGATTGGGGGGCTTTATCATTGGATATAAAGGTATGTAGAACAAATCTTCCTAATAGATCTGCAATGAGGGGTCCTGGAGAGGTGCAAGGATCTTATATC
>JASCZI010151060.1:40268-57320 GCA_036250425.1 Stylosanthes scabra | reverse complement strand
TTTTTTTTTTTTTTTTTTTTTTTTTTTTTTTTTTTTTTTCATTTTTCTTCAATTTTTTTACTGTGTTTTTGTACTTTGCAGGAACCATAAAAGGTTGAGGTGTTAAAATGGGAAGATCTTCAATACCCATTGTGGGTATTACTGTTCTGCTACTGTGTTGCTGCTTGGTTTCATTTTCAGAAGCAGAATATTTGAAATATAAGGACCCAAAACAGCCATTGAATGTTAGAATCAAAGACTTGCTGAAAAGAATGACATTAGAGGAGAAGATAGGCCAAATGGTTCAGATTGAGAGAGCTGTTGCCACCCCAGATGTTATGAAGAAGTACTTCATTGGTTAGCATCCAAATTCCTACTAAAAGATCAGTGCTTTTTTGTTTTAATGGCATACCCTTTTGGCTTTTTCAGCTGTAGATCACTGGAAAACAAATAGTAGGCAACTACAGATTAAAAAGATAACTTTTTAAGAAAGTTTGTAATTTTTTAGTAGTGGAAAGGAAAATAGCAAAGTTGATCTGATAATTGATCTTGGCAGGGAGTGTTCTGAGTGGAGGAGGGAGTGTTCCAGCACCAAAAGCATCTCCTGAGGCTTGGGTCCAGTTGGTGAATCAGCTTCAAGGTGGATCTTTGTCGACGCGCCTTGGGATTCCGATGATTTATGGCATAGATGCAGTTCATGGCCACAACAATGTCTACAAAGCAACAATCTTCCCACACAATGTTGGGCTTGGAGCCACCAGGCAAGTTCCATGTTCTGAGTTGAGATGTCAATTGTCATGCTATCTTTGAATCATGTATTAATGTTTTAAGAATATCCTTAAATAGATTCTCATTGAAACTGATATTGGTATAAAATATGAATTCAATAACAGTTTGTTGCATTAAGATTATTCCTTGGTGATTATGGACTTTTTTAGATGAGCTATTCTTTCTATTTTATGTGTTGGCACTATGTAGCTGCTACACTGAACAAAAATAACCATGATTATAATGAATTTATACTGTAATATAGGGATCCTTTGTTGTTAAAGAAGATTGGAGATGCTACTGCTCTTGAAGTTAGAGCTACTGGAATTCAATATGTTTTCGCGCCATGTATTGCGGTAATTAATTAAGCAGCATTGTAGTTCTATGTTTCCAATTACATAAAAAATTTTATCATGTGTCCTACTATGTTGATGACTGCTTTTTTATCCACAGGTTTGCCGAGATCCGAGGTGGGGACGTTGCTATGAAAGCTACAGCGAGGACCCTCAGGTCGTTCGGACTATGACCGAAATTATTCCTGGATTGCAAGGAGACATTGTTGGAAATAACTTAAAGGGTGTCCCCTTTGTTGCTGGAAAGTAAGATCTTTATTCCTGGTTTAAAATTGTGCTTGAAAATTCAAAATAAATATTCTGTATGGATCAGTATATAATTTGATCCTTTTTGATGAATTGATATTGCAGGAACAAGGTTGCAGCTTGTGCCAAGCATTATGTAGGGGATGGAGGCACAACAAAAGGAATCAATGAGAACAACACTGTGATCAGTTACAATGGATTGCTTAGCATTCATATGCCTGCATATCTCGACGCAATCGCCAAAGGTGTTGCGACGGTGATGGTTTCCTACTCTAGCTGGAATGGCAAGAAGATGCATGCTAATCATTTTCTAGTCTCTGATTACCTCAAGAACAAATTGAAGTTCAAGGTAAATATAAATTTGTGTGGGATTAATTCTCAAATAAAACTGAAGATGATCAATGATCTTTAATGTGTTGTACCAATTTTGGTATCTTTTTCAGGGTTTTGTCATATCAGATTGGATGGGAATTGACAGGATTACTTCTCCTCCTGGTGCTAACTATTCATACTCAGTTCAAGCTGGTGTTAGTGCTGGAATTGATATGGTAAATATGTCTGATGCTTTCTGAATATGAAATTTTAATAGTGTTCTTATTCTTATTTAGCATATACATTATTATGTAGATTATGGTTCCCTTCAACTTCACCATATTCATTGATGACCTGACCTATCAAGTGAAGAACAAAATCATTCCAATGAGTAGGATTGATGATGCTGTGAGCAGAATCCTAAGAGTGAAATTTGTTATGGGGCTATTTGAGAATCCACTAGCTGATCAAAGCCTGGTGAACCAACTTGGTAGTAAGGTACATTTTCTTGTCAAACATTCGAGTTAACTCATAAACTTGCACGAGTTTAGTAGTTTAACTTCTTGAGTTGAGTTTACGGTTTTCCAAGTTGAGTTTTACAATTCAAGTTTAACTAAGCTACATTGATTCAGGCGAATACTCGAGTTTGATTTCCTTGAATATTATTTAAATGGGAAGAGATCATTTACTGATCTAAGTATTGTCTCATTAACAGGAACACAGAGAGTTAGCAAGGGAAGCTGTAAGGAAATCACTTGTGCTGCTAAAGAATGGTAAATCCGCCGAGAAGCCATTGCTTCCTCTTCCCAAGAAAGCTGCAAAAATATTGGTGGCAGGAAGCCATGCCGACAATTTGGGTTATCAGTGTGGAGGATGGACAATACAATGGCAAGGGCTTGGTGGTAATGATCTCACAGTTGGTAAGTTCACTTTCTTTCTTACATGTTAATTCTGATCTCATTATAGCTAGATGTTTGATCATGTTTTCCTTCAGAGGACATCTGCAAAATCTTTGATAAAATTTCCATTTTTCCCCCAACAGGTACAACAGTCCTTAATGCTGTTAAACAAATAGTTGATCCTGCCACTGAAGTTGTCTTCAATGAAAATCCTGACTCAAACTTTGTCAAGTCCAACAAGTTCTCATACGCCATAGTGGTTGTAGGCGAACACCCTTACGCAGAAACATTCGGTGACAGTTTGAACCTGACCATTGCCGAGCCAGGTCCAAGCACAATCACCAACATATGCAGTTACATCCGGTGTGTGGTGGTTCTCATTACTGGCCGTCCGGTCGTAATTCAGCCGTATCTGTCAAAGATTGATGCACTTGTGGCAGCATGGCTTCCGGGAACTGAGGGCCAAGGTGTTGCTGACAATCTCTTTGGTGACTATGGATTCAGTGGCAAGCTTGCAAGAACATGGTTCAAGAATGTTGACCAACTTCCAATGAATGTTGGTGATAAACATTATGATCCTCTATTTCCATTTGGTTATGGATTGACCACAAACTCCACTAAGTACTAAAATGATAGAGTCTTGTATGAGAAAATTTCTCTAGGAACACCAGGTTATCAGTAACTTGGCATTTATCATTAATGATTGAATGCCTCAAACTTGAATTTATGAGATTAATAATAGAAAAACTTTTGATTCCTTGGCAATTTGGCATTCTTCTTTTCTCTTTCTTTTTTCTTCTTGGATGAAAAGTGCCTCGTAGTATAGAGAACTAAGAAGGGACATTTTTTTTTCTTTAAAAAAAAAAAAACAAAGAAGGAGAAACAGCAACATAGTTCTAGGTTGGCACAGTATCAACATCTTGGGTATATGGTTTAGACATTTAGGCTCATCTTAAGGAACAAACAAAGCACCTCAACTATGAGAAGCTTGGTTATTAAGGTTACAATATTCTTGACACTGAAACAAGCAAGAGGGAGATGAAGGTATGTGTATGTAAGAAAGTTCAAGAACTAAAGGAATACAACTTTGACTGTAACTTATAGCGTACTAAGACAAAAATTCTCAAAAGATCCTATGATTCTCATAGATACTAGTTCTAACAGTTTGCTGAAGTGCCAAGTTCCTCTAGACAGCAACCTTTCTTGGAGGAATCACCACATTCTTGTTTCCAGGAAATGCATTTTTCGATATATCTACCAGTGCCTTGAAGCTGTATGGCTCATGCATGGACAATTCTGACAGAACCTTTCTGTTGAGTTGGATATTCTCCTTCATCAGACCATGCATGAAGTTTCCATAATTGACCTGGAAAATTAAAACAAGAAGGGTTTGATAAACGAAAGTATAAAGGAAATGCATCATATTTATACCCATTTGACAACAAATAATATTTTTGTTCTTTTGGTTTGAGAATACCCACACTGGCTGTGACACTAATCTCAGGGTATTCTCACATCCAATGCTTTCATGCAAACATGGATTAAATAAATATTTACAACAAGGTTCGCAATCATAATAACAATTCCATTATCAAGGGTTTGAATCAATGACTACATTTTAATGATAACATTAGCAGCTGCACAGCATACTTAATTATAAAGTATTGAATTCTTAAAGATAAGAAATCATCTGCGTATTATTAATAGCTAAGATAACGAAAGGAATGGAACACATACACCATGTTGGCGGGTGCCAGCATTAATCCTTTGTATCCAAAGGGATCTCATGTCACGCTTTTTGTTGCGGCGATCTCTATACGAATATTGCAAGGCCTTCTCCACCCTCTCCCTTGCTATCCTTATGCAGTTCTTGGCTCTCCCCCTGAAGCCCTTTGCAAGCTTGAAGATCTTATCTTTATTCATTTTCTTCTCTTGTTCTCGTTACTCTACAAACACAATTTCATCATCCAAAAAAAAAAAGGAATGAAAAAATAATCTCAATTTCCAAACTGAGGAAAAAAAACTATATTAACAACATGTAGAATTCAATTTATAATATATGCATAAATTGTCGGCCTTAAAAAGTTTTAGCACATACATCGAATCAAGTATTTCTACAACATCAGAATATTAACAACTCACTGTCTAAAAGATTTAAAATGAAAACATGAGGTAGGATGCCAATGCATCAAATTAAAGCTCCAACATTTATAAGAAACGCCACCCAACTTTTTACGGAATAACCAAACTAACTCATAATTAAGAGCCTTGTGTAATTGTGTTACTGTGACAATGTGTTCCTATGCAGTGGCCAGCTACTATTATGCTCAAAATCCGAACTTTAACCAAATGGGTAGCAGTCATAGTGCCCTAAAACACAGAACTAGCAAAAATACATATAATTCCCACAAAAATAGATGACAGGCATTTTGTCAAACACATAAAAGGCACCCTCTCTCAGTTTACAGAAATCACTAGTCACAGTGACGGGCACACGCAAAGCTAGCTATATACACTTCATAAAAATGATTATGGAAAATATAACAGGCCAACAAATTAGATCATAGCGCGAAACTAAGAGGGTAACAGTGCATAAGTGATTGTTCAAATGAATCAGTAAAAGGGGGAACATAACCAGATAATAAAAAAGAATATTGTGGGAAACAAAGAGAATATTACACCGTAATGCGTACTATGTGCACCGGAAATAGGACTAGAAACGGCGGTTCCGGCACGGCGGCGATGCACTAGCTTCTCCTGCTTTTCTCTTTCGGCTTGCTGAGTCTATTGGATGCTGCCGCTTTTCAGCATACTCGGTTTTGTATATTTCCACTCTTTTTTTTTTTTCACGTATAACAGCTTACTTTTTTTTTCAAAATCTTTCTGAAAATTTATATGATATTATTATTTAAGAAAAGTAATATGATTAGTCAATCCTCTAAAAAAAATACTAGATTTTAAGCTCTAATTAGTTTACTAATGTAAAAAAAAACGATTAAAAATATTAGCTAATTTTTTTTAGAAAAAATAATAATACTACACCAACAATGACTAATAAGAGTTTTAAAAAAAATGAAAAAAAAACCATAAAAAAGAAAATCATTAAAAAAAATCATTTGGAAAATAATTTCTGGTTTCCATGCGTTCAGTACTTTTTTATTTTCTTCACCAAAAAAAAAAAAGAAAAAGTACTTTTTAATTTTTTTGTATAATTCTCATCCAGTACCGAGACTTTGTCAAAAACGATAACCACGTTTCAAAGTTGATAATGGGCCTCAACATGGGCTAATGGGCTACTCAGGTACCTTACATTCTAACGGGCCTGGCCTAAGTCCAAAAAAATAAACGGGCCTGGCCTATGGCATTTTTACTTCTCACTTTTCACTTTTTACTTTTCACTTCCTCTCCCACCAGGTAATTTTCGTTCTTTTTCTTCTTTTCGGTTTCTCTGTTCGATTCTTCTTCTTCTTCTCATTCACGTCGTCGATTCATGATTTCTTTGTCTAATTCTTTGATTTGTGTTTTTAGAAACCCTAGAAGAATTGGAATTCTAAGGTGGCATGGAACCATCACCGTCGATTCCATACAACTTGAGATCTCGCGGTAGTGTAGTCGGCAACCGCCTTTTGAGGTTGCGCCGAGGAGTTCCAGTCGAAAATCATCTCCGCTCACGGTTGCTACTTTTTACAAGCTTCATGCTTTCTCTTCTAATTATTATTTGTTTACTTAATCAGTTAATTCTTCTAATTAGTGGCAAATTAGTAATATATTGCTTTTTTTTTTCTTATGTTTTTCCTTCACAAATCAATTTTGCTTAAATCAAAGTCTAAAGCCTCGTAAGCCCTCCGTTAATAAAGCGTGAGTAAACTTGAATCCTTTTTTGTTTTTTTAATTATGATTTTGATATAGATATTAATATTAATATTTTTTCTTGCAAATAAATCTTGTTTGATACCAAAGACGAAAGCCTTGTGGACCTTCAAGACATAGAGTCATTGATGAGGAACTAAGGTGAGTAAAACTTAAATTCATTTTTTGTAATAATAATTTATATCAGTTTATATATATTTCTCTCTGTCACAAATCCTTTATATATTTCTCTCTCACAAATCCATTTTGTTTGATGAAGTCAAAGACCTACTCCGTTGTGAGACTGAAGAAGAGTAACTGCACTTGAACTCTCTTTTTCAATTTTTATTTCACAAATGATATTTTTAGCGAGCTGAATCTCAATTTAGCTCAAGAAATTCGAATCGTAATTCAAAATGGCCCTTAAAATTTATAGTTACTCAATTTGGACCTTGAAGTTTGAAATTGTAACTCGCAGTGGCCCTCAACTCCATTTTCGTTAATGATAATTTTCGTTAATGATGCGACGTGGACTGTTAAGTGACATGATAACGGTGGTTATGGCTTGGGTGCAAGGAAATGATGTCCAAAAGGGATTGTGATGTTTTTTATTTTTGAGTTTTTAGTGAATATGAGTGAGTGCGAAAAAAAGTTGGAGGGCCAATATGACTTACGATTTTAAATTCTAAATTGAGTAATTATTTTTACAATTTTTTTTCAACCTATTTGTAATTGTTTATAGTTTATGCCTCTTTTTATTTTTTTCACGGTATATCAATTTGTTATTATTTATACCTCCCTTTTTTTTCAACCCAAAAAAAAAATCTGAAATCCTACAGAGAACATAGACAATATAGATTGTGGCGTATGGAGAAGCATGTTCCATATCCATTGGTGGCAATGCAACACTACAACAAATACCTAAGAGAGGTTAGTTAACTTCTCCGTCATCCTCTGTTGATTTCCTTTCATTATGTTACTCAGAAAAAATTGGCTGCTATTATTTGTTATTTAAGGAGAACAATACAAAGTTGGTGAATCTCACGTTGGTCCAAAGATGTTTTGGACTTTCAATGGTCTATAAAAGTTTTAAGTGATAAAATTATTAAAATACCTAGATATCTTTATTCAATGTATATTAAATTTCTCACTTGTCCACCTTTTACATCTCTTCCTTCACGAAGCCAATTCTCCCCAACCCATGCCATCACTTACCCAAAAATTATGTGTATTACAACTGAGTTTTCCAATGCTGTGTATTACAATGTTTCCTTTAGTTTTAGTTGTTACTTTTATTTTTATAAAAACTCTGTTTCTTTTATTTGTTTGTCAGGAAGAACAATACAAGGTTTATGATAGTAAAGGAGGGATTATGTTGTTTTACGCGAAAGTTGGCACTTTTCATCTAGAGTACTTCACGGCTGTGCCAAAATCTTTTGAAAACATGCCAAACTCGTCGGATGTTGTTCCTGTTAAGCACTTCTATGCCCGGGTCCATGAAGCACCCATTCGGCAAACTCATGTAGATTGCTGTGTGCAAGGACCTCCAGTGCATGGTAGCTTCACTAATTTTTACTTGATATTTTAATTAAGTTTACCACCAGAAATTATCAACTCTCTGACTCTCAATTTTTGGAGTATGTTGTAGGTAGTAGTTATTCTATTATGCGAGTCGTTCCCTTGTCCTGTCAAATTTGTGGTCTTGCAAATGAGCATGCTATCAAGTCAAAATCATCGGAATTGAGGTTTCACTTTATTACTTTCTTTTAAATCATGTGTGTGTGAGACACTGTAATGACTGCTGTCTTTTTATTTTGACATTGAAGCAACCAAGTTAATGCTGCTCGAGAATATGAATCAGAATCAGATTATTGGAAGTGAGAATCATTTTACGGTTTCCATTTTTATCATCATATCTTTCCTATGCATATAATATGTGGTGGATGGTGTTTGATTTAGGCTGTTTGGTAAAATTTTTACTTCTAAAAAATAGCTTATAAAAATTGTCTTTTAAAAGATAGCTTTTTAAAAGTCGTAGTATATGTGTTTGGTAAAATTAAATAAAAATTGTCTTTTAATAAGCACAATGAAGAACAATTGTGTTTGGTAAAATAGTTAAAAAGACTATAATAGATATATATGTAATAATAAATGTTGGTATTTGTTAATAAATAAGATTATATTATTATTTTTAATTTTAATAAGCACAAGTCATCTTTTAAAAGCTTCCTTTCAAGTGCTTCCAAAAGTACTCTATCTTTTAAAAGTTACAAGCACACGTACATCGGCTTTTTTATTTACCAAACATAAAATGAGATGCTTGTGCTTTTGAAAAGCTCTAGCACCTCTCCAAAACACTTAACCAAACCAAGTCTTACTATGCTACTTATCTTCGTATGTTTTATGTAGTGGTTACTCAGAACCTGATGATGCCCCTAAAAATGAAAAGCAAAACAGAGGAGCATTAGCATAAAAAAGGAGTAGGCGTTGAACCAATATTAGAAGACTTTAAGGACCAATGTCCAATCTTGAACTGAGGCCAAACAAATTTTCATTGTGTGTGGAGAATGAACCTCAAGATTCTAATGGTTCCAGCTGGTGGCAGGATCTTAGTCAATCTCGTATTGGAGTCTATGATTTGGGATTGGAATGTGATGGCTACAGCTAAAACTGTTGTATGTTGATGGCTTCCCAGCTAAATTGTTTAGATAAATCCAGACTAGACAGTGCTTTATTTAATATTGTTATCTTTATTTTTCATTTTTTTAAGTAGTTACTTTTGTTTATTATTTTTTAAGAAATTATATATTTACATGCTGAAGTGCATAAGAATGTAGCTATTAGATTCAACGCAAGTATTAAAAATATAAATCTTTTAATTAATATATATAGTGGTTGTGAAAAACAGTTTTATAAAAGAAAGGGAAAAAATGAAAGAAATGCAGTATTATAACACTTACCTTGGAGGTTATCTTAATATACTTGTAAGTGCTGTGTTATAATTTTTTAGTTATTTTTTTAATTATTTTAAAATTTATTAATAATGAAGTTTTTCTAGTTAATGAGGACGTAAGATCATATAAAACTTTCTATCAGAGTTAAGGACTGAATGCTTTACTTTACAGTATTGATCATAAAATAAAGAATAAGTTAATGCTTTAGAAACTTTTTTCCCCCTCTTGCATAGAAGAAAAGGAAAACCCCTTAATTAAACTAAAACAACTTTTGCAAGAAAAGGAAGAACTGAATTCGAAGAAAACGTACTGTCACCGGTGTATAGTGTGTACAAAAGTAACTTAACCATGTATTTAATTTCATTCTCAAATTAAAATTCCTAATAGTAATAGCAGAAATAAAAATTGAAAAGGGAAGAGAGAAACCAAATTAAATAAAGGGGGAAAATGTCTACGAATAATTCATCCTTTGTTTGGACTTGGAAAGATGAAAACCCGAAACAAACAAAAGCACGGCCAGTATACGAAGAATTCGAACCGTCCTTGGATTGGATTTGGGATGATGAAAAAAGAATAAGTGACACGCTTGCTGTTTTTCTTCCAGGTACAAATTCAAATGTTCTATATTATGCCCTTAATTTCTTGTTACTAATTTTATTTTATTCACAATCAACACACTGATTTAGATTTCTTCTTTGATTGGATTGCAATGCAAAAAGATATTATAAAATGGTAACCAATAAAAATTCAGCCAATATATAATTTAAATTAGATGTTCTATTTTTTTAATTTCGGATGTTCTGTTTTTAAAAAAACTATAAAAATTTTCCGATGGTTGCTTTAAGTTTCGAATGTTCCACTACTTCCATTGCTTTTGTTGGCTGATTTGTTGGTTGAAAAATTATTCACTACCTATACTTTTTCAATATCATATTAGGCTCTCAAAATTGATTATTGTTGATGTTTTCTAAGCAATTGCATGTTTGGTCTTTACATTATTATTGTTGGTATGGAAGGATTCAAGGCGGGGAAAGGGAGGTTGGAAATAAGCAGAAATGGTGTGCTAAGGTTGAGTGGTGTAACAAAGTTTGGTGAAGCCATCCTAATTCGCAAGTTTGACAAAGAGATAGAAATTCCTAAAGATATTGACATTGAATCAATCAACGCCAAGTTTGAAGGTTGTCTCCTTTATATCAATCTTCCCAAAGTCATCACTGCTACTTCCCAACAACCGCCACCATCATCGATCCCTCAGCAACAATTACACTTTGATCAACCTCATGAATTAGTAATGAATAAACCAGAATCTCCGCCAAAACTCCCCAAATTCTATCGATCTGCACGTAAACCTCCGGCAGTGGCACCTGCTGCTGCACATGAGCCCCCTCTACCACCATTGGAAGAGGAGGAGGAAGATCGGGAAGAGAATAATAATAATGATAGAAATAATAGGGAGGAAGGAAAAATAGAAGAAGTGAAGACTAATAATAATAATAATGATGAGGCAAAAGAAGTTGAAGAGTTGAAGAAACATAATAAGAGAGTGGCGAATTTGGTTGTGGTTATGTTTTTGGTGGTCATGTTTCTGCTCTACGTTAACAATGCTATCAAGTCATCTTCTTTATTTGGTGGCGGAGGGCCAACATTTAAAATAAACCAAGAAAAAGTTTAGGGAACCAATACTTTTTTTAACAATAATTAGTCAATAATATATGAAAAAAATCATAAATAAATGATCATCTGAACACAGTCAATTGATCATTCAATAGAAACAAATGATCATCCAAATAAAATCAAATGATGATTCAATCTAAAACAAGTGAACATTCAAACATCAATTATGTGATCATCCAAGGCAGAACTCTTTTTTTTTCTTCCACGAATCAACTGAAATCTGTAGTGTGAACCCTCCATAGTTGCTGCAGAACTCGTCGGACGCCCATTCTCCTCCTCCTCTTGCGAACTCTCCTGAACTCGTCCACCATCACATCAAACCGCTTCAAAATGTCGTCGTTAACACTCACTAAGCAGTCGTATGGGTCGTCTATGGCTGCCGTCTCCTTATCCAAAATTTTTCAAGAGACACCGATGGCTTTAAGAATAGCGATTCTCAATATCGGTGATTGAAAAAGTGAAAGTCCTTGTTGGAACAGATGTAACGTGAGGAAGTGAAGAAGAAGGATAAGATGAAAAAGGAGAAGAAGAGAAAGGGGGAGAAAGAGAAAGAGTAAAAAAAAAAGAAGGAGTGATGCTGCAGGAGATTGATGGTGATGATGGGTTTTGGGATTATTGGTTCCTGTTGGTTATCCTGTCATTGGTAACATAGCAGGATTGTATTAGTTATTATTAATTTCTTTGTTTGTTTATACACCCTCATTATTGTTCACATCAAAAGTGTCTAAGTCTAACACTACTTAACTATACACATACTATATATGTATAATGTATTACGCGTCTAGATTTTAATTATTTATTATTTTTATATGAATATATATTATGTAAATACTAAATATAATCACCTATATACTCATTGCACATACAAGATTTGTGTCATTATACATAGTTGTGTGTAAGTTAAATGTAAGTCTTACGTATGTAGTGTATACCAATTTTAGATAATATAATTAAAAATGCATTGAGAGGGAGCGAGATTTTTATCTATCTCCCATAACCATAAGATCGGTTATTGCAAACTGATTCAAAAAGAATAAGATTTTAGGGCTTTTTGTTTTTTGTTCATTTTTCTAGCGCAACAATACGGCGTTCTGCACATTTTTTTTTACTTTTTATTTAATTATTACTTTGTTATTTGTCTTTAATAATCGTAATTAGGTGCATGTTTAGGGTATAATAGTAATACAATTAATCTTGGTGTACACCTCTTTTTGGTGTACACTTCCAATCAAGTCCCAAACGAATAAGATTTTATGAATGAACATATTTTTTAAAGCAAACGAACATGTTCGTGTCAACTATAAAACATGTTCGTTGTATACATAGATTTCTGTTCGTGCACGAACAGAATTTTACTATTAGAACGAACATGTTTTTAAAAGCAAACGAACAGGTTTTAAAACCTGTTCGTGTCAACTATGAAAAGATGTTAGTTGTATATATAAAAACATGTTCGTTTGGGACTTGGTTGGAGGTATACACAAAAAAGAAGTGTACATGTAGCATTATTGTTTATTAAATGACATTTTTTATTTGATTTTACAAAACTCATATAACAGTGTACTACGACTTTTAAAAAAATATTTTTTAAAAGATAATTTTTATAAGCTATTTATAATAGTTAAAATTTTATCGAACTAAGCTTTCATAATTTTTCTGGATATATATTTATTTATCTTTATATTAGTATATGCTATTAATGTTAGAAAAAGACTAGAAAACCAACGAGTAAGGCTAGAGAACAACGTTAGGGGACCAATAGGGAGCCAATAAGTGTAATTAGGGAAATAATGAATGGTAAAAGGAGAGAGAGAAAAGAAAAAAAAATAATATTAACTCCCTATTGTTTCCTAATATAAGCTTCAAAGACTTTCTCAAGAACCAGCATATTATGACCAATAGTAGACACAAAAAACAAATTATGACCAATAGAGAGCCAACATATTCTATGAATGATAACTCATATAAATTTTGAATAATAACTTAATTATTAACTCCCTAATACCTCTTAATATTAGTTTCCTAACATTATTATTATCATTAATACTATATTTAATAGGTGGAATTGAGGTTATAAAAACTATTTTATGATATCATTTGGCTCACTTTTACTGCTGATTATCTATTTATCTTTAACAATAATTCTATGTGAACAAGTAGTTTTTGCCAACCAAGTTCAATCAAGTAATTTATTTCTATGCTAAATAAAAAATTATTTCGGTGTCAAATAGAATTTTATTTAGGTGCACTTTTTTATACTATTTGACATCGAAATAATATTCTATTTAGTATAGAAATAAATCATTTGGTTGCACTTGATTAGACAAAATCACTTGTTCAAATAGCATTATCCGTAACAATATTATTGTATGGCTCATGTATGTGATTCATGAAGAATAAAATTGTTAGTTCGGTTGCTTATACTATTGGAAAAATTTTAAGTATATCAATGTATTGGTATACCGGTAACTTTTCACCGTTGATTTGAATTAAAAAATATATAAAAATATATATAAATTAAGATTAACAGTTACAGATTATCGGTACACTGATATACCGATACGCAGTGCATAATAACATATTGATCATCAAGAAAAGAATAAAATATAACCTAATTTTAAAGAATGCTTTAGAACCTTTTTTAATTTCCCCTCTTGCCTAGAAGAAAAAAGAAAACCCCTTCAACTAAAACAACATTTGCAAGCAAAAGGAAGAACTGGATTCGAAGAAAACAATATTGTCACCTGTGTGCTACAAAAGTAACATAATAACCACGTATATTTAATTTCATTCTCAAATTAAAATTATTCCTCACAGTAGAAAAAAATAATAAAGAAAAAGGAAGAGAGAAACCAAATTAAATCAAGGGGGAAAATGTCTACGAATTCATCCTTTGTTTGGACTTGGAATGATGAAAACTTGAAACAAGCAAAATCAGGGCTAGTATACCAAGAATTTGAACCATCCTTTGATTGGATTTGGGATGATGAAAAGCGAATAAGTGACAGGCTTGCTGTTTTTCTTCCAGGTTCAAATTCTTTTGTTTTATATTTTGCCCTTAATTATTTATTATTAATTTCATTTTATTCACAACAACATATATAACATACCGATTTAGATTTCTTCTTTGATTGGATTATTGCAATGCAAAACGACAATATAAAATATTAGCCCCTCAATATATATAAACACTATCTCTTATAAAAAAAACGTTATAAATTATTTATAGCAAGGAGACAATAAGAAACTAATATTATTTTTTTTTTTACCATCCATTATTTTCCTGATTACACTTATTGATTCTCTATTAACTCCTAATATTGATTATGTAGCATTACTTTTTTTATTATTATAAATTTGGCATCTGTAAAAATATAATCTTTAAAAAAATTCATAAATGTGAAATAATTTTTTTTCTTTGAACTAACTTTTAAGATGAATATGAGAAAAAATTTATTCGATTGTGTAATTGGGCGCTGACTTCATTTCCATGTTTATTTAATTTATTAGCTCTTTTAACTTTTGAATTCACAATTTAAACTTACAAAAAATAGAATGTCGGGGAATTAATATATCTAGTATAAAAAAAAAAGAGTTCACTGTATAGTTATTCATTAGATGAAGGTTAGACCTGCTATGGATTAGTCATGGATGGATTAGTCATGGACACGTTGGATTGGTGGATATCACGAGAATAAAAAAAAGTTGCTAACCATAGTACTTTAAATAAACTAAATAGTATATAGGCAATTATGTAATTGATTGATGATGTTTTTAAGCAATTACAGGTTTGTTCTTTATTTATTTACATTGTTGGCATTGAAGGATTCAAGTCGGAGGAAGCGAGGGTGGAAGTAACCTCAAATGGTGTGCTAAGGTTGAGTGGTGAAAGAAAGATTGGTGAAGCCATCATAATTCGCAAGTTTGAGCAAGACCTACATATTCCTTCAGATACTGACGTTAAATCAATCAGCACCAAGTTTGAAAGTGGCATCCTTTATATCAATCTTCCCAGATCCATCACCACTTCCCTCAAACCATCACAACAACCTCCTTCATCATCCATCCCTCAGCAACAACAATTACACTTGGAATTATTCGATCCTTATGAGTTTCAATGTAAACAAAGAGTAATGAATGAACCAGAATCTCCGCCAAAATTCAAAGAGTATTTTCTACGTGTACCTACACCTCCGGCTGCGGGGCCTCAGCAACAACCACGACCACAACCACAGCCGAAACCTGAGGAGGCACCAATTGATGCTCATGACCAAGATCGGCAAACGGAAAGAGTAATGAACAACGCACCTGATGCAAATGAACCTCCTCAACCACCATTGGAAAAGGAGAAGGAAAATCAGGAAGAGAATAAGAATGATAGAAATAAGGAAGAGAAAAGTAATAATAATAATGATGCGAAAAAAGTTGACAAGGAAGGTAGTGACGGGAGAAGGTTATTAGGGTTGGAGAAAAATAGTAATAATGGTGTTTATGGTTTGGTTGAAGAGTCGAAGAAGAATAAGACAATGGTGAATTTGGTTGTAGTGATCTTTCTGGTGTTGTTTCTGCTCTACGTTAACAATCTATTAGTTATTAATTAAAGAAAAATCCATTCTCCTTTCTCTCCTAGAGAAATGTCAAAATGCACTTCTCTTCCCTTTATTTTTAAAATGTACATTTATTTCCTTCCCCTTTAAAAACTAAATAATGTATATTTTAGTTCATTTAATTAAAATATTTTTTAATAAATATTATAAATACATACTAATAATATGATAATACTATATGTATCATTATACACCTTTGTACATACCATTTTTAGTACCATAAAAACATAAATATTAGCACATAAATTTTATTTATATTTTTTGTGCTAAAAATAGTGTGTATGGAAATATATAGTGGTACACATAGATAATGGAGAGTGCATGTTTGCTAGTGTTTTACCTTGTTTTTGTTGGGTTTTTGGGCTCCCTTCTTATGTGGAGAAAGACCCAAATATTGGTATCCAGGCCCATGGAAATGTTGAAGTGCTGATGGGTGTTGAGGTTTGCCAAGAAAGGTCTCATTTGTCACATAAACACAAGCATTAAGAGAGGAAGAGAAGAGAGAAAGCTGTCCACGTTTTTGGGCAGAGCAGCAAACTTTGAGTGCCCATATCCAATTCGTTCACCGTTGGATCGTTGTGAAATTTTAACTGCACATTCACCTCATCTTGTTCTTCATTCTAAACGGTGGAGATCTTGATTGGAGGTCTGTGATTGGAGAAAACGTGCACGGACAGAGGCTCTGCATTTGTGGTATTTTCATCTTCTAGTTTTTGTTTATGAGCTTTGGAGCTTGTGGTTGTTTGGTTTGTTGTATGCACATTTTGTGCAGTAATTTGTGACTCCCTTGTACCCTATTTTTCATCATAGTGAAGCTATTTCCTGGTTTTGGTGACCCATGGTTTTTACTTCTCACATTGAGGAGGTTTTCCACGTTAAAATCTTGGTGTGTTGGCTTATCTCTATTTTCTGGTTATTGGTTGATTTTTCCGCTGCTATTTGGTGTTATTATTGCTGCTGGTTTCACTTGGTTTGAGTGGTTATTGTTGCTCCTTTAATTCTTGCAAATAGGAAATTGTGTGTTTTAATTCCTATCATTTGGCATCAGAGTTCAGTTTTGGGTATTTGGTTGTAACTTGCTTGAAAGATGGAGGTAAATAATAATACTAGTAGGATGATAAGTTTGAATGGCACCAATTATCATTTATGGAAGGGGAAGATGAAAGATTTGTTGTTTGTCAAAAATCTGCATTTACCCGTATTTGCTACACATAAACCAGAGGCAAAAACAGATGAAGAATGAGAGTTTGAACATCAACAAGTTTGTGGCTTCATTAGGCAATAGGTGGATGATAATGTTTATAACCACATTGCTAACGAGACTCATGCTAGGGCGTTGTGGCATCAACTTGAATCCTTGTATGCATCCAAGTCGGGCAATAATAAATTGTACTTGTTGAATATGTTGACA
>JASCZI010151060.1:26744-38347 GCA_036250425.1 Stylosanthes scabra | reverse complement strand
CAGGATCATATGCAACAAAATGAGCATTTGATTCCTGATGACCAAGAGACGGGAGATCAGATTGATGTTCCGGTTGATGATGATGTTGATGATCAACCTGAGTTACCTGAAGATCCACCAAGTTTCCATCCTAGGAGGTCCACTAGAGAGCGACGGCCTTCAACAAGGTATCTGCCTAGTGAGTATGTGACATTCACAGATGATTATGTGACCTTGACTGACGCGGGAGAACCTGAATATTTTGAAGAAACTATGGAAGGTGAAGACAAGAACAAATGGTTTGATGCAATGCAAGATGAAATGCAATCCTTGCATGATAATCAAACATTTGAGCTTGTGAAGTTGCCTAAAGGGAAGAAAGCTTTGCAGAATAGATGGGTTTACAGGTTGAAGCATGAAGAAAGTTCTCAGTCTCCAAGATACAAGGCTAGATTGGTGGTCAAGGGCTATAGGCAGAAGAAGGGAGTTGATTACAATGAAATCTTTTCACCGGTTGTGAGAAGGTCTTCTATCAGGACTGTTTTGAGTCTAACTGCAAGTCTTGATCTAGAGATAGAGTAGATGGATGTGAAAACTGCTTTCCTTCATGGTGATCTTAAGGATGAAATTTACATGGAACAACCCGAAGGTTTCATGGTAAAAGGCAAGAGGATCATGTTTGCAAACTGAAGAAGAGCTTGTATGGCTTGAAGCAAGCTCCGAGGCAATAATACAAAAAGTTTGAGTCTGTTATAGCAGAATAAGGCTATAAGAAGACTACTTCCGATCATTGTGTTTTTGTTAAACAGTTTGCTAGTGATGATTTTATAATCCTTTTGATATATGTTGATGACATGCTTATTGTTGGTCAGAATGCTTCTAGAATTGACAAGTTGAAGAAGCAACTTACAATGTCATTTGCAATGAAGGATCTTGGACCGGCAAAAGAGATTCTTGGTATAAGAATCGAGCGTGATAGAAAGGAGAAGAGACTTTGGTTGTCACAAGAGAAATACATTGAGACAATGTTGCACAGGTTCCGAATGGAGAAGGCAAATGCTGTTAGTACTCCTCTTGCTACTCATTTCAAATTAAGTTGCAAGCAAAGTCCACAAAGTGAAGAAGAGAAGAAAGACATGGAGAAAGTTCCATATACATCAGCCGTGGGTAGTTTAATGTATGCTATGGTGTGCACAAGACCGGATATAGCTCATGCTGTTGGTTGTGTTAGCCGGTTTGTTTCAAATCCTGGCAGAGAGCATTGGAATGCGGTAAAATAGATTTTGAAATATTTTCGTGGTACTTCTAGCATGAAGTTGTGTTTTGGGAGTGAGAAGCCTACTCTAATTGGTTACACTGACTCAGACATGGCAGGAGATATTGATTCAAGAAGGTCCATTTCAGGCTTCTTTATCAACTTTGCAGGTGGAGCAGTGTCATGGCAATCAAGATTGCAAAAGTGTGTCGCTTTGTCTACTACAGAGGCCGAGTTCATTGCCATTACCGATGCGTGCAAGGAGATGCTCTGGATGAAAAAATTCTTGAAGGAACTCAGGTTTAATCAAGAGAGGTATGTCCTGTTTTGTGATAGTCAAAGTCCTATATATCTTGGTAAAAACTCAACTTTTCATTCTCGGTCCAAACATATTGATGTGAGATATCATTGGATACGTGATGTTTTGGATGATGTGTTGTTGGAACTTGAAAAGGTTCACACTGATGAGAATGGTTCTGATATGATGACTAAGGCATTACCAAGATGGAAGCTTGAAGTTTGTTGCTTAATTGCCGGATTGGCGGTTACCTCCACATAGTCGTGAGGGGGAGATTTGTTGGGTTTTTGGGCTCCCTTCCTATGTGGAGAAAGGCCCAAATGTTGGTATCCAGGCCCATGGAAATGTTGAAGTGCTGATGGGTGTTAGGGTTTGCCAAGAGAGGTCTCATTTGTCACATAAACACAAGCATTGAGAGAGGAAGAGAAGAGAGAAAGTTGTCCACGTTTTTGGGCAGGGCAGCAAACGTTGAGTGTCCGTATCTCACTCGTTCACCGTTGGATCGTTGTGAAATTTTAAATGCACATTCATCTCATCTTGTTCTTCATTCTGAATGGTGGAGATATTGATTGGAGGTCTGTGGTTGGAGAAAACGTGCACGGACAGAGGCTCTGCATTTGTGGTATTTTCATCTTCTAGTTCTTGTTTATGAGCTTTGGAGCTTGTGGTTGTTTGGCTTGTTGTATGCACATTTTGTGCAGTAATTTGTGACTCCCTTGTACCCTATTTTTCATCATAGTGAAGCTATTCCCTGGTTTTGGTGACCCGTGGTTTTTACTTCTCACATTGAGGAGGTTTTCCACGTTAAAATCTTGGTGTGTTGGCTTATTTCTATTTTCTGGTTATTGGTTGATTTTTCCGCTGCTATTTGGTGTTATTATTGTTGCTGGTTTCACTTGGTTTGAGTGGTTATTGTTGCTCCTCTAATTCTTGCAAGTAGGGAATCTATCTAGATTTTCACAGCATTATATATAGGGGAGTTCTATAGAAAGCAATTTGAACAATGGAAGAAACAAATAAGTAGCATTTTCCATAGAGTTTTGCAGATTCATAATTTTTTAGAGAATTGTGAATTAAACTTGGAGAATAGAACATACAGTTTGAATAACAGTTAAAATTAGCAGCACAATTCCAGCAATTGAAGCTGCTGTCTTCCATGGAGTGTTGAAATAATCACGCCTCAGAGTTGCCATTTTACTGTGCCATGGATGATTGTAGTAAGCATTCAAACCATCACAAAGTTTAATATAATCAACACTAGCATTGGTCACTGTAATATTCTTCCTAACATCGCTGAATAGCTTAGCCACTGAAGTTTCATAATTACCACCAACCATGCGATCAATTATTCCAGCTTTGATGAGGACATCAGCATCCTTGTTTGTGTTGACCAGTTGACCAAGGAATGTAACATAGTCAATGATGTAGTGTTCATGAGGATAATGACATTGCTCCAAAGCCACAATGTTCCTCAACCAAATTTCAGTCCCATCATCCACTCTAATATGTGGGATTTCAAGAATACCATTCCTAAATTCCAAGTCTACCATTAAGCTTGAATTAGATGATGAATTTTTTACTTTGAACTTCACTCCTGCTTCAGCTAATTCATATGCACTGTAACCAAGAGCTAACGGTTTGTGTTCTCTTGTACAAGGTGGTTGCTTCAAGTACAAGTTTCTAATAAGATCAGTGAAGTGCACTATGCTGCTACCATGTGGTGGTTCTGTTGGTTTTTTGAAATTGAGAATATATGTAAAGAAAGGAAGAGCAAACTGCATAAATGTAGGGAATTCATGATGATGTTCATCATTCAAGAGTAAAGCTAAATTGTAAAGATTCTCAAAAACAAAGAAAGGAAGTTGATTCTCAAGTAATAACAAATCATATGCTATCTGAGTCAAGAGCCATGGTTGTGAGAAGATAACATCACTCTTTGTCCATTCATCTCTGAGGAAAAGCTCAATTATGAAAGCAGAGTCTACAAGTATCACCTTCACGAATTCATCCACTCCCAGATAATCAATCTTCTCAGAGTAACATGCACGGATTCGCGGCTCCAAGTCTCGAACACAGCTCAATAATTCAGATAAACTTGCTTTGGATCTTTGAATGAAATGTTTGTAGTAAAGCAGTTTGTGGTCCTCCATGTTTTGCATCCTTGAATCTCCATGATGAAGAGGGCCAATTGAAACTGCCATTGGGGTGTATGCTTCTTCATTTGATTGGTGAATTCCATGAGGCACCTTGTAGATGCTGCAACTTTTTGTTTCAATCAGAGGCTGTTTGTCTAGCAATGCTTGAAGCTCTATTTTAACATGATCCTCATTTTTCATATCTCTGTATATAAGAAAGAAATGTTACCGACCATTGTAAATTTGTAATGTACATATGTTCTTAATAAAATTGTATCTAAGACTCTAAATTGTAAATAGCAGATTTGTTAAATACTCAATTTTGAGAGGTAAGGAAAGATTATAAAATTTATTATTTTTAACCAATAATTAGTCAATAAACTCCTAAATATTAAGTTCTAATAGTATAAATTTAAGGTGTTGGTCCAGAATGTTTACGAATATTAATAAGGAAAAAAGTTTCGGAGCCAACAATTTTAATTTATATTTTGATCAGTAGTTTAAAAGAAAAATACTATATACACATTTTTTTTATACTTTTTAGTTTGGATATTAAAACTTAAAAGTGATTTATTAAAAAATGAAAGAAAATAAAAAAATGTGTCTTTTATATTATAAAAGAAAGATTTAAATTAAAAAAATGGATGCAAACATCATTTTTCTATATAAAAAGCACAGATACCTACCTCTTACTATTTCTGTGTACATATATCATATGGTGTTGCTCAATGACATAATACTTGGAAAATGAATGAAAGGAAGCAAAAAATGAAGAAGTAGAATGGTGCTAGAGAACTGAAAGAGTTCGAAAATGATTTAAGATAGTGATTATTGAAGGAAGCTGACAACTATATGTACAATTTGTAAAAGGAGAAAAGATTAAAAGAATGCAATCGAAGCAAAGAATTGAATATGTTCCTTAATAATTTAATATAATTTGGTTAGGTACCAATTCTTAACCTGCGTTTTTTTCATTGCTTTATTCTTACATCGGTTATTGTTAGATTCTATAGATTTATCTCTCAAAAAAAATTATAAAGATAAATAGGCAGAAATAATAATAAAAAAAAAAAGGTTTAGACTAAATTTTTTACGTACATGATTGTGAAAAACATTAGTAAAAATGGAAGAAAATTAGTAAGAAATACAAGATTACGTAAGAAGTTATAAAAAGCATGTGTGAAATAAACGTTGATTTGTACAGTGAACATAAGATAAGAATAAGGAATGAACATGAAAAAATGATGAATTAGGAATTATTTTATAACTCAATTTATACTTATTAAAAAAACAATACTAACACTAATTTTATAAAAAGTGTGAGAATAAACAACAGTGCTTGTCTTTTTTTGTTGACTACAAATAAGAAAACAACAGTGCTTATGTATTTTGATAGCCTTGTCTTCCTTTTGTATTTTGATTTATGTATTGATGTATTTATTTCTGTGCTATACATAATTGTTTTTATGTTATCGTATGTTGTATTCATGTGTTTTATGAGTTTTTTTATACTAATGTTTATATTTTTTGTATTGTAAATGAACGTATTGATGTGTATAATGGTATATATAGTATTATTTCGGGTGAAAATACATGCACCCACTTTACTGCATAAAATCATGTTTAAGCTCGAACTTGCTAGTTACTACCAATGACATCTCACTATCCCCCCCTCCCCCACCCACACAAATGATGATGTCAGAGGAGAAAACATTCTCATTCTTAGACTACAGCACTCAAAGAAGATAACATTCTCATTCACTTCAATAATTGCTTGCTTTTCCTTCTAGTTACAACAAGGCAACTTATTATGTTCTTCTTGTACTAAGTTAGCTAGTTGTTGTGCTTGTTACCTTGTCTATATGACTCTATGAGTGTCATCACAATCCTCTTGTTGATTCTATCCTTCTTTGCCTTATTATTATTACCTTCTGCTTCTGGTCTTGTCTCTGATGGGATAACTCTGCTGTCATTGTTGTCACACTGGACCTTTGTTCCTCCCATTATCAACTCCACCTGGAATCCATCTGATTCTGCTCCATGCTCTTGGGTTGGAGTAAAATGTAACCATGCCCACAATGTAATCTTCCTTAACCTCACTGATCATGGGATTCTCGGTCAACTTGGACCCGAGATTCCACAATTGCATCACTTGCAGACTCTTGTGTTGGCCAATAATGGTTTCTCAGGAAAAGTACCTTCAGAGGTAAGTAATTGTAGCTTGCTTCAGCATCTAGACCTTGCTAATAACAGCTTCAGTGGACAGATACCATTTGCCTTCAACAAGTTGCAAAATCTCCGATTTATGAGCTTATCATTCAATCTGTTGAGTGGTGAGATTCCAGATTCCTTGTTTCAAATTACTCAACTGCAAGAAGTGAACCTTCACTCTAACCATCTCAGTGGTCCTATCCCAACCAGAATAGGCAACTTGACTCAGCTGTTGAGGTTGGATCTACATGGTAATGGCTTGACAGGTACTATTCCTTCATCCATTGGAAATTGCAGCAAATTAGAGGATTTTGTTTTGAATGAGAACAAACTCAAAGGAGAACTACCATTGGAGATGGCTAAGCTCAAGCATCTGAAAAATATCTTACTGTTTGACAATCAATTATCTGGATTCATACCTCAAAGCTTGGGAATCAATAGCAGCCTAGTGAAGCTGGATCTTACAATGAATGAGTTCACTGGTAATATCCCACTCAATCTCTGCCTTGGGAAGCAACTAGGTGTGCTGAACTTGGGATCTAATCAACTTCAAGGTATCATACCTTCTGATATAGGAAGATGTAAAACTCTAAGCATGTTAATTCTTAGTGAAAATCATTTGACCGGTTCTCTTCCAGAGTTTGCGAGTAACCTGAACCTCAAGATCATGGACATAAGCAGGAACAGAATTAGTGGAACTATACCATCAAGTTTGGGGAAGTGCACAAATCTTATTGAAATAAATTTGTCAATGAACAAATTTACTGGCCTCATTCCACCGCAGCTTGGAAAGCTTGTGAATCTTGAGGTTTTGAATCTTGCACATAACAGCTTGGAAGGTGCTTTACCATATCAGCTGTCAAATTGTACTAAAATGGGTAGTTTGATGTTGGATTCAATTCCCTGAATGGATCAATCCCGTCAAGTTTTCGGAGTTGGACGGGGTTAACAACATTGATTTTAAGAGAGAATCGTTTTACAGGGGGTATCCCAACCTTTCTTTCAGAATATAACAAGCTTCATGAGTTACAGCTTGGTGGAAATTTGTTTGGAGGAAAAATTCCTCCATCATTAGGAAAACTGCAGAATCTGTTCTACCGATTGAATCTGAGTGCTAATGGATTGACAGGGGAAATTCCATTTGAAATTGGGAAGCTAAAAGTACTGTCTATTCTAGATTTATCCTCAAACAATTTGACAGGAAGCATAGATGTTCTTGGTGAACTTTCATTGATCAACTTGAATGTTTCCTACAATTTCTTGTATGGTCCTGTACCAGAAACTCTGATGAAGTTCTTAAATTCTTCGCCGTCTTCATTCTTGGGCAATCCCTATCTATGTGTCAGTTTTTCACCTTCTCATAGCTCAAATTCCACTCAAGCTAGTTACTTGAAGCCATGTGTCTACAAATCAACTCCTCATTTAGGCATCAGTATAAGTGCTGTGGTGATGATAGAACTTGGTTCTGCAATATTCATTTCTGCCTTGCTGGTAGCACTAGTTGTCCGCCGGTTAAATGCCTCCGGTTCAATGCTTTCTCATGTTGAAAATGACCATGGAGATATATTCGGAATCGGAGCCTGGCACAAGCTTAAGATCCATGATCTAATGAACAAAGTAGATGATGGGTGTATTATTGGCAGAGGAGCCCATGGAATAGTTTATAAAGTCGAGCTTCCTAGTGGTCAAACTGTTGCAGCAAAGAAGAGTGTATTTAGAGGAGAAGGCAACAAGCGCTTAAAAAACATGGAAACAGAAATTGAAACCCTTACTAAGACTAGGCACCGAAATTTGTTAAAAGTATATGGGTTCGCATTGGCTAAGGACTACGGGGTATTGCTTACTTCCTACATGGAAAATGGAAGCCTTCATGATATTTTGCATAAGAACATTCCACCACCAGCCTTAAGCTGGAACGTTCGGTTTAAGATAGCTGATGGAATTGCACAGGGACTAAAATACCTGCATTATGACTACGATCCGCCGATAGTGCACCGAGACATCAAACCACAGAATATACTCCTTGATTCTGACATGGTGCCTCATATTTCTGATTTTGGTATTGCCAACATCAGGAACCTAGCTGAGGACTCTTATACTCGTTCTGATTTCCCTTGGCAAAAGCTTTCAGCACATGTAGCTGGTACTCCTGGCTATATGGCACCAGGTAACTAAACCTTTTTCTACACCTACAGACTTACTATCTATTTGTACACCTAGATGCCAAAACTGCCTTATGCTTGCTGTGATGTAGTCATATTTTTAGTTTGTTACAGCTTGAAAGAGTAGTTAATGTAAAATAGTATCTTTCTAACATGGTTGCATTTTCCATTGTTGCAGAATGTGCATATGCAGAAGTGCCAAGCAGAAGTTTTGATGTATATAGCTATGGAGTAGTGTTGCTTGAGCTAATAACCAGAAAGAGTGTTAGTTGATGGCAATGAACATATAGTGGGTTGGGTTAGATCTATATGGGATGATGAAACCAACAAAATTGACAAAATTGTTGATTCTTACCTTGCAGCTGAATTTCCTGATTCAGCAGTGTTAGAAAGACTAAGTAACTGCGGTGCTTTCATTGGCATTGAGATGCACAGAGAGGGATCAACGCAATCGACCAACGATGATAGATGTGGTCAATTTCTACAGAAAAAGCATATTCAAGATGAGGTGTGATCATATGGTCAATGATAATAACGATGGTGCTGAAGTTTCTATTAGTGTAGCACCACAACAACCATTCAATAATGACCCAATTATCAGCACTAATCCAGTTTCCAATACTCAGGATCAAGGAAACTCCTATGCTTCAGATGATTTGAAACTTGTGTCTACACCTAAAACTGGTGTCGATGGACTCACAGTTAAAGTAATAGGCAATGGTAAGTTACATGTTGAACAAGTAGTGGTGGCAACTGTAATGATTGTTCCTAAAGTAACCTACAGTTGGCCTTATTTGAAGTTCCTTCCAACTTTGACTGGACCAGTAGTTACAAAACCTTTCAACTGGTTTTTCCTCTCTTGTTGGTCTCAGTATATGTACCAGAAGAGTTCTTTGAAATTACACCTGAATTCCTTGTTTATAGCTCCCATGAAGGACTCTTCTACTTTTTGTGTAAACTCTGAAGAATCAGTGTAATGTTGCTTTTAATGGTTGGAACATGGAGAAATATATGGCTGTTTTTTCACTCTGAAGAAAAGAATAGCAATAATGGAAGCCAATTGACCTTTCCATGTAGTCACAAGGATTAAACCATATTCTTCAGCAAGCAAGCATGCTTTCTAACTGATTGAGCACAATCTGTCACATCACATGTAGATGTGCATATAAGATTTAATTTGATTTCACATTCAAGCTTTAATATGTATCAAACTCATGTCGATAATTGCATTCACTTTAGCCTGTTTTTGCAAAATTAATGACCAAAGAAAGAGGTTGTCTAACGAGGAACAAATGAGATAACTAAATACCAAAAATGTTTTTTTTTTAAAAATAAAATTATGAAATATCTAAGTTTTATTACTAAGAATTTGACTATTTTACTCAACAAACAATCAACAACATGAGTGTGAAATTATTCATACTCATTGAAAGACTGGCTTAATTAGTGCCTTTCAGTTTCTTAATCATCATAAGTTCTTCTATGTAACACTGAGGAAAAGACTGGTCCTATTATTAGTAGATGAAGAAGGGGTAAAAGATGAAATGCAGAATCTCCAAAGCCTATGTTATGTGTCTTCAGATTCACATCTTGGGAGCTTACTCAGCAGTGGTTTCTTTCCCAACTTGAGAAAACTGGGTTTAAGCATAGATAAAGAGCAAGGAGGTTCAGCTGAAGAGACCTTAAGAAGCCTGCAATGCATACACAATCAGATTTCTTTTAAGGTGAAATCATGAATTCATCACAGATAGCTCTGAACCGATGTGAGAGCCTATCAAATTTAGTTAAGAATGTCACAATTCAATTCAATAAAAGAAAATCGAGAGTATTAATCTTGGGTCGTTCTTCCTAAGACTTGAGTGTGATTTGTAATTGGTTAGGAGAGTAAAAGTGATTGGTGGCATTTTTTTTCTATCAACTACAACAAGAAAGTAAATGAGCATGTGAAAGACTAATAACAAAGAAATTAAAGAGTTCTATAACTATTAGGCAATAAATTGAAAATGCAAGTAAACCAAAGAGATTAATGCAATTGATAAAAAAAAAAAAAAGGTCGTGGGCTAGACGCACACACTTTTTAGCAATTGTTAATTACTGAAATAATTAAATTAAACTTCTATCTGGAAAATAAAAGCTTTAGGATATAAAATGAAAGACACGAACAGAATTGAATATTATAAAATGAATACTAGGACATTTGATTTCACCATATTATGAAATTAAATATTTATAATCATGTCATTCAACTTCTGTGTTATGATATCAAATTGGTTAAGTTTCCTAATCTAGTTTCAAGTCTTTCTCAAGGTCAAGAAACTCTCTTAAACTTATATAGATGTACTAATCTCTTAGCTACAACTTATGTGAGTAAAGGATCATGTTTTGCGAAACTTGTGTAGCAACCACATAAATCGCGTTTGTGTATCTCTAGTTTTCGCTCAATTTATAGTATTTATAATTAGAACCATTATTTACAACTTCTATTACTCTTTGTAAATCATCAAATCATTTAAATGGTGATCAAGCATCTAAAAGCATTAAGTTTGATTATAAACACATATGATTCATGACAAATATATTTGAATGACAATAATTAATAATTATTCAATTCACATAATAGGTTACATCATTGTCCTAACTAAGATATTTAGCTCATAATAAAAAAAAAAACAAAAAATAGAATTAAAAGATGAAAGAAAAGTGTACGTTATTGAAGAATGTGCTGGATTGTTGTCTTCAAGCTCTAATCTTCTATAATCATATCAGTTTCTCGAATATGAATATGAGATTGCGGTGCAAACTTAATTAATATAATTTTGCTAAGTAAAAAAAAAAATCAAGCAAAACAGTACCCTAACAACTAATTATACTTTCATCACTTATTCCAAATAAACAAAAGAGTTTAATTTTAATGTACTAATGGGTAAAAAATTTTATACAATCATTCAATCAAATTTATGTATTTATTTAATTTTAGAAGTAATAGATTTAAAAATTAATTATTTTTATTATGCAATAATATTTAATTAAATATATCTGTAACCCTTTTTAGGTGCATAGAAATTAAATTCTAATAGAAAATGAAGATTAAATATACATTGACTCTCCAAGTCAATGATTCGACGAGAGGTAGTAAACGCAGCTTCTCTGTAGCAACTAGCAAATAAATAATGCATAAAGTAGCAACGACCGGAAAGCAAGCTGTACTCACAAGTCACAAGTCACAAGTCATTAATAACCAGCAAGTACAAAGAAACTTCCTCCGCGTTTTATTTGGTTGTAATGATTTTATCACCTAATAATCTTCCCCATTTCTATTTACATTACTCTGCTTCCTTTTGTCCAACTCTTGTGATTATTAATCCAAATTCCAATTACAATTGACCGTAGCATTAGCGCAAAACCTTGCAAAGACTGTTAACATGGCAGGTTCATCATCATCAGATCTGAATTCAACACCATTGTCATATTTCAAGTATGATGTTTTTCTTAGCTTCAGAGGTCACACAAGGTTAAAATTCACAGACACACTCTATCATGCTTTGATCAACAAAAGAATTGAA
>JASCZI010151059.1:223328-235652 GCA_036250425.1 Stylosanthes scabra | reverse complement strand
TATATATATATATATATATATATATATATATATAATCGTTTTTTTCATGTTTGTCAGGTACTATCACAACATTACATCAAATACATTGATGGTATTGGAAGCTATGACTAAAAATGATGTGAAGACATTGATATATTCTAGCACATGTGCAACGTATGGTGAACCTGAAAAGATGCCCATCACAGAAGATACACCGCAGGTGGGAGATACAACTATGAGAAATTATATTTGCAACACACTTTGATATACCACTAACTGTACACCTTCCTTTTATGGTATAAAAGACAAACTTTTCATCTTCTCTCGCTTCTTACCAATCTCTTTAACACCAAAAGTGGAAGTTGTATAATATATACAGAGATTAGCGTGTGTAATATTTTTCTTACATTATGGTGGTTGGTTGAGAATATGTCACATTTCTCATTGTATCTGTATTGGCTTTAATGCTTTTATGATAAAATTGATGTTCTAATGTCAGGTCCCAATCAATCCATATGGGAAAGCCAAAAAGATGGCTGAAGATATCATCCTTGATTTTTCTAAAACTTCAGACATGGCAGTAATGATTCTGAGGTTTGTATTCTTCATAAATCCTCCCTCCTGTTTCCTTTTAATAACTTGCTCATACTTTTTTCAGTGTGGTCATCGTTGCTTAGGGTAGAAGTTATTCTGAAATGTATGGATATACCTTGAAGTTATACCAATGCAGAATTTATTTTCTTTGGCTTTCTGTCCTTTTCTTATTTTTTCACCCCCTAGATTTTAGATTGTCCATGTGTGTTTGGGAAGATTGTAGGGAACTTGTGGACCTTTTAGTTAGCATGTATCAAACAGTAAACAATTAACAATAATACTTTTTGGATTCATTGGCATAACAAAACTGACTACCACGTTATTTGGAGTATTGGTAACAATTTGAGGTGTCTCTAAGTGAAACATAGGCTGACACTCAATACTTAAGAATAATGTATGCTGGTTATTAATAATATGTTTTTCATTGGGAAACCACCAGGTACTTTAATGTGATTGGATCAGACCCTGATGGAAGACTAGGTGAAGCTCCAAGACCTGAATTACGAGAGCAAGGCCGAATTTCAGGTGCCTGCTTTGATGCAGCTCGTGGTATTATACCTGGCTTAAAGGTATACATAAAAAAGGAAAACATCCGATTGTGTAATCTCATAAATTTGTAATCGTCGAATGCATGTAGTACTTGAAAGTGTTCTCATTGCATGTTTTGCCACCCTGCAGGTTAGAGGCACAGATTATAAGACAGCCGATGGAACTTGTGTGCGAGATTACATCAATGTAATCGACCTCGTCGATGCTCATGTCAAAGCTCTTCAAAAGGCAGAGTCTGGTAAAGTTGGGATCTTCAATGTTGGCACTGGAAAGGGTATGTTACCAATTCAGAATGCAATGCTTAAATTTGCCTGGTATATTTCTTAGTTGTCTCATGTTCTCCTGTGGTGGTTATGTTTATCAGGTAGCTCAGTGAAGGAGTTTGTGGACGCGTGTAAGAAGGCTACAGGAGTGGACATTAAAGTCGAATACCTCCCTCGCCGTCCCGGTGATTATGCCGAGGTTTACAGCGATCCTACAAAGATTAGACTTGAATTGAATTGGACTGCTCAGCATGCAGATCTTCTAGAGAGTTTGAAGATTGCATGGAGATGGCAGAAAGCTCATCACAACGGTTATGGTGTTTCAAATGCGGTTTGAATCATTTAGAGAATCTAACACAGCAGAAAACTAGAGAAGAAACCCCAGCAGCATTCATGTGTCAGCTGCACTTACTAGGTACTATTGCTATGGTAGAAGAGGGGGGTTGTCATTACTACTACTATTATTATTACTAATTTTTTTCTTCTTTCCTTTCACTCTATAGTGATTTGGTATTGGGTAGGGTTATTTTTAGGGAATTATTAGTAGTTCATTCGTTATATGTATTAACCACATAATATGATTCAATAATAATATAAATGCCCAGCCATTGGTATAGTTTTTTTTTATTTTTTCACTATATTCTTAGCTTTTGATTATTACCTTCTCACTTATCAGTAGTCATCATCATCATTGTATAATGACAATAATAATAATACATTGCTGTTAGTAAATTATATTATTTCTAATTTGCTATAGCTTCATACTGATGTAGCTTATTGGTCTTTAAAAAAGAAAACGACAAGAATAAAAGGTGGTCCAAATGTCCAATATTATCAAGAACCTAGATGTACCTACTACTACTATTGCTGATTGTCGCTTTTGGGACCCATGAATTTGTGGTCCAGTATCTTGTCGCCAATTATTGGTTGACTTTAATCATAATCAATTCCAGATGTTACCGCCTAATAGGTATAGCATTGATTCACAAACATTTTACATTCTTAATTTTGGATTTATGGGATTTATGCAGATGGAATGGGACTTAAATCGTACAAATATTACGGCAATCGCATACATAGGACATGACATTGTTCACATGTTCATACAGTGTACTATGATGGATTAATTATATTTATTTATAGTTCCAAATCCCAAATATATATATTAAACTATTAAAGCTTTTTTTTTTTTTTTTACCTTATTCTTTTCTTTTAACAAAACATGGCCTTAATCCTTAGAGGTGACGAATTCGGATGGGAATTCCTTCTGCTGGAAGAGGCACCAAAGAGCCTAAGACTTGCTCATGAGGAAGCATAAGTTGCCAACTGAATTTGGTTATGAGATTGTGAATGAAAGTGAGAATCACAAGCCTTGTGTAATCTTTTCCAGGGCAAGACCTTGCTCCACCACCAAATGGTATGAAACTGTACGGACCAGCAACATTCTCTTCAAATCTTGATGGATCAAAACTTTCAGCCTCATCAAAGTATTTCTCATTCTTATTTGTTCCCATCATTGCCCAAAATATCTGTCAAAAAAGAAAAAAGTTGACCAAAAATTTACTAACAAATTTGATTTAGAAGCCAAAATGACACATTCATGTATTGATATCTTGACAGTGTTTTCTCCTCATCTACAGAAAAAATGTAATATTAACAAAATTAGTACAGCTAATAATAAGAGTAATATTTCAAACCAGTTGTTAGAGATTTTTTAGTTAGATATTTTAATCTTCAACAAATTTTAATCGCCAAATAATAAAGAGATAATAATAGTACTTATGGATTTTTGAATTCTCATATAAGTCTCTTCAGACAAATAATTTGATGGGAACTGATCTGGTGATAAAAGTTTGTAGGAGACTAAAGTATTTTACTAAAAATTTGTTAAGAACTAATTTAGAGTATTTATTTAATCAATGTGACAGATAATTACCTTCCAACCCTTCGGAATAGTAAAACCCTCAAAGGTGATATCCGTAACTGCCTCTCTGAATGCTCCTGGTGCAGTTGGGTACAGTCTCATGGTTTCTTGTGCAACACACCATGTGTATTTCATTTTTTGTATGCTTTCCCAATCTAGTGCTGCACCTGCTCCTTTTGATTCTGTAATTTCAGCATGCTCTGATTCAATTAGAAAGAAACCACAGATATTAGTATCTTTGTTTGTCAATGTGTTAGAAAGTGTTACTTAATCATATTAATATAGTTGCTATGTATGTTACATTACCAGATACAATTTTTTGGTAGATATGCTGAGGCCCCAATCCAATGTGTTTGATCATGAAAGCAAGTGTGATTGCTATTGGTGTGTAGCTAGAATTCATCAATCCCATTATGATGTTACTTATTTCAATTTTTGGCACATATTTTCCATCCTCAACAGCACCAACTATATGTGCTAGTAAATCATTCATAACAATCCCCTTTGATAAATCATCAATCTTCTTCTTGATCAATAATTGAATATCTTCTCTGATTTCATTTGCAGCCTTCATTGCCCTGTGAAATGTAGTCCCCGGAATATTCGCCGGAACGGCATAAATCCCTGAATACAAATCATCAAACTTGCTTCCGAATTTTGCCACATGGAGTGGATCATCAATTCCTAAGTAGAACTGATAGGCTAGTGAAAGAGCAAAATTTTTCACCAGAGGATAAACCTTTAGTTCTGTTTTTCCTTCCCAATTTTTCATGAAGTGTTGTTGCATGATGGACTCAATGTTGCACCCCATGTACCTAACTAGGCCTTCTGGTTTCAAGAACCCTAAGATCTTCACCGGAGCTGCGGCTACAACGGCGTCTTGTTTCGCCGCCTTTTTCCCATGTGGCTGATCAGGATCAGGAAGATTGAAGAGCATTCTTTGTGTTCTCAAGTACCAAACTTTGACATGTTGGGGTTCATTGGTGGAGACAAATTTGTTTGCATTAGGACCATAAAGAACAACTGTTGGTTCTCCTAGTAACTTGGTCTTGAAGATTTCTGAGGAGTGCTTTTTGTGTTTCTCTTGAAGGAAATGATCAATTCTTTTGAACAGAAATTGGTAGGTTTCATTCACTATAGGCCATCCAAAAGTACCTGGTGGCAGGGTTTTGGTGCCACTCTGATTTTTTTGATTCAGAACAAAGATGGATATAACTAATAAGGTGATCATAATTAGCAATAAGGATTGCATGAAAAAATCCATTTCACACTCTACACAACTTCTTTGAATGAAATTTCATTTAAATTGGCCCCCAAACTAGTCTCCATCTCCAGCTGATACCATAAAATTTCTATATTATTATTATTATTATTTGTTCTATTATCAAAGATTTAATATACAATATCTCTTGCATAATACACACTTTTGTTTTTTTATCTGTTTTCTTTGTCGACATATATAATTATATATATATGATGTCATTGATAAACAAGTTAGAATCAATAGTTCAATACTAATTGGAATACAATGTTTCTTAAAAATTAACTTGTTATTAAAAGTAATTTTTTTTTTAATTCTAAATTTTAAACTCTAAACTATAAATCCTAAATTAAAACCTTAAAATTCTAAATTTAAACTATCTTGCTAAAATTTGTTTAATGAACTTAGAATGCAATGCTTCGTAAAGAGCCTCTAAGAATGTACCAAGTTTTAATAATAAGGAAATGATTGCATCGAAAAAAATGTTTAAGTCGTTACGTTACCACTAAAAAAATTTTGGCGTCATAATCACGTCTTGATCGTGTGTTATCATTGAAATTGAGATTATATATATGGTCCTATTAATTGTTTTATGATTTAGATGTTGTTCTCGTAGTGGTCCAGTATATACATGGTCCAGCAATAATATGATGTCGTTCATAACATCTTATGCCAAGACCAAAAATTAAAAAATAAAAGAAATCAACATCATATCAAATCCTATGCGTATCACTTAACTTCAGTAGCGATATAGTGATGAACTGATGATGACATTTTTTATCTGTATTTAATATTTATGCCCATAGTTTCTCAATTGTAACTGTGTTGGGTGTGTTTTGCTTGGTGAGTTAGAAAGGAGAAAGAATTATTACATGTCCTTTATAAACAATTCTATTTGTATATCAAAATTATCTATCAAAATTAACCACCAATGTATAATACATATTAAAATATAAAATACATATTAAAAATAAATTAAATTACATATATATTCTATATTTTTGTATATATACATGATTACTGAATTTAATGACTAAATTTAATATACACTTAATATATCCCTATTCTTAAAATACATTTAAGTGTTTTAATACTTTCGAGTTTCAATCTATATACTTTTAATAACTCGACTATATTATATATACTTTCAGTTTATGACAATAATATATAATGTTACACACACATAATTTAATTTTATATATAAGACATAATTTATTTATATAAAAATATAATATATTCGTATTATTTGAGTTAACTCGTGAATCTTTAACAACTCGAGTTTGAGTCACAAATAAATTCAATTTTTACGATTTTTAATGAGCCAAACTCAGTTTTTTTTTAAATGAAACTTAACTTGAGTTTGACGACTCATTCTAGTCTTATACTTTGTCATGCCATTGGGTTCAGAATTTTGGAGTTTTAAGACTTAAATACTTGACTAATTTAGTACATGAGTTTACGGAGATTCCAAAAAGATAAAGTTTGAGTTCCTTGTTATCTGGTTAAGTTAAAATCAACACCTACTAACTACTAAAGGACTTAACATATGAACTCTTAACACAAGCTTAGAATTTTCATGTACAAGACTAAATCAACGCAGAATTATTTGCAGATTGAAGTCCAGTTTTTGTAGTGTGTCATCATTTTGCATGAATATGGTAGTTCATTTTTTCTCAGACGCGTTTGGACTATTTACCATTAATTGACGCTTCGATTGCCCCAATTTGTACTTCATTTTTTGCCATCCCTTAACTTGAGTCTTGACTCAGTCTTTATTTGTGTCTATGATAACTTTCTCTTCACTTCATACAATTCATGAATTCAGTGCATCCAAAGACTTATATGTTCCTTGACTCACACCCACCATGTCCTTATTCGTTGCATTCTTTAGAATAATATTAGAATTTCATATTATCAGTTCCTTTGGATGATTGTTTTGTTGAGGTTATCATCTATGTCACAAATCAAGAAAATATTTTATGCTTACGTTGATAAAAATATTTATGAAAGAATTAAATTCATTTTTTATCTATAAAAATTTAGTTCTTTTTTTATATATAATAATATTCAAATATTTAATTTATGTTGATTCTATTAAAAAATTAATTTAAATAATACTATATATCCAGAAGAAAAAAAAAAATCAATCACTCTGTTGAATAAAAGTAAGGAAAGAACGAAGAAATAAAATAACACTTTCGAGGAAGAGAAGGGGAGATTGAAGTTTGGGAACTGGGGAGGGTGTTGAATTGATTTTTTTGCTATTATAGCAAAACATGAGATCTAGTATATAAGTGATAATTTTTTGAGTTGTTTATGTAGTTTCTAGTTTAGCGGATTTTGTTTTTAATCTCGTACTCAATAAAAGGTAAACTAAAAAATAATTAGAAACTACTTCTAATAGACAAATACCTGAAAATTTATCTCTAATAACTTAAAAAAAAAATAGAAAATCTCGATCATATTTAGCAAATAAAATCTAAAACCTCAATTAAATTACACTGGATAAAACTCTTCAATTTTAAAAGTAATGGTAAGAAAATAATTTAAAAGATTCTAGTTAAGAAAATAAAGTAATAAATTAATCTTAATCCTAGTATAAACACAACACCCCAAGACAAGTTTGAATTTCCTTTTTTGGCTACAGTTTAGCCATACGCATTATCTGAACTTGGCTGCTTCTACGTTATAAGGGTGACGCTTGACGTTGAAATTGACTACATATACTGATGGAATCAATATCACTATAAATAGACATCTATATCTTAAGCCTGCATTGCATGAAAACCAAACCAAAGAAACAAGAAAGCATGGCTCTGTTTTCTCAAGTGCTACTTCATTTCCCCTTAATAATAATCACCCTCCTTCATCACCATTTGGTTGGTGTATCATCCACCACCCTAAGCATCTCCACAGATAAAGAAACCTTGATCACAGTCAAGTCTCAGTTTAGTGATGAGACTTCCAATAAACTATCTTCTTGGAGCCAGAACTCATCCCCATGCAGCAATTGGACTGGTGTCAAGTGTAACAAGCTAGGCCAGAGAGTAACTAGCCTTGATCTTTCAGGTTTAGGGCTCTCAGGTCACTTGAGCCCTTACATTGGCAACCTCTCCTTTCTTAAGTCCCTACAATTGCAGGATAACCAACTCACAGGAGTGATTCCGGATCAGATATCAAGTCTATTCCGTTTAAGAGTTCTTAACATGAGCTCTAATTCTATTGAAGGAGTGATTCCTTCAAACATCACCCTCTTGACTGAGCTCCAGATTCTTGATTTATCATCAAACAAGATAGTGAGCAGAATTCCTCAAGACATGGGAAACTTGATGAGAAATCTTCAGGTCTTGAAGTTGGGTAAGAATAGCCTTCATGGTGCAATTCCAGCTTCTCTGGGAAACATTTCTTCCCTCAGGAATATCAGTCTTGGCACCAATTATTTCAGTGGCTGGATTCCCAGTGACTTGGGAAGGCTCAAGAATTTGGTGGAGCTTGATCTCACTATCAACAATCTCACTGGGACTGTTCCACCAGTTATATATAACTTAACCTCCCTTGTTAACTTGGCCTTGGCTGCAAATTCCTTTTGGGGTGAGCTTCCTCAAGATGTTGGTCATACACTTCCAAATCTCCTAGTGTTCAACTTCTGCTTCAACAGATTCACCGGTGGAATTCCAGCTTCTTTGCACAATCTCACTGACATTAGAGTCATCCGTATGGCTCACAACCTCTTGGAAGGGACAGTGCCACCTGGGTTAGGAAATTTGCCATCCTTGCGCATGTATAACATTGGATACAACAAGATAGTTAGCTCTCCAGGAAGAGATCTGGATTATATTATTGATTCTTTGACAAACAGCACCAATCTCAACTTTCTTGCCATTGATGGCAATAGGTTTGAAGGTGTAATTCCTGAAGCCATTGGCAATCTCTCCAAGAATCTCTCAATATTGTACATGGGAGGGAATAGAATCAATGGAAGCATACCTTCTTCCGTTGGCCGTCTTAGCGGGATGAGATTGTTAAACTTGAGCTACAATTTGATCACTGGAGAAATCCCACAGGAGTTAGGCCAATTAGAGAATCTACAAGAGCTAATTCTAGCTGGAAATCAGCTATCAAGTAGTATTCCAAAGTCTCTTGGCAATCTCATAAACTTAAACCAGATTGACATGTCAAGAAATGAACTTGTGGGTGCAATACCGACTAGTTTTGGTAACTTTCAAAGCCTTCTATCTATGGACTTATCCAGCAACAAACTCAGTGGAGACATACCTAGGGAGATACTCAATCTCCAAAGTTTGAGCAAGGTTTTAAATCTGTCAATGAACCTCTTGAGTGGACCAATACCTCAAGTTGGGAATTTGATTAGTGTTGCCACCATAGACTTTTCTATCAACAAATTGTATGGTGAGATTCCCAGCTCATTCAGCAATTGTCTGAGCTTGGAAAAATTGTCTCTGGCAAAGAATATGCTTTCGGGTCCCATTCCGAATGCTCTTGGGGATGTGAAAGGTTTGGGAACTTTGGACCTGTCCTGCAACCAACTCTCAGGATCCATCCCTATTGAACTTCAAAATCTACATGCCCTTCAGCTTTTGAACCTCTCTTATAATGATTTAGATGGAGCCATTCCTAGTGGTGGAGTATTCCAAAATCTCTCTGCTGTCCATTTAGAAGGTAACACAAAACTCTGCTTGCATTTCTCATGTGTACCTCGTGGCCATGAAAGGAGGACTGTATACATCATCATAGCCGTGGTAGTGTCATTGATACTATGTCTCACAATTGGCCTGCTACTATACATGAAGAACAGAAGAGTGAAGGTAACATCGGCAGCAGCATCTGAACTTTTAAAGCCTCATGCTCCAATGATCTCTTATGATGAGCTTCGTCAGGCGACTGACGAGTTCAGCCAGGAAAATTTAATAGGATCTGGGAGCTTCGGCTCAGTGTATCGAGGCCTTCTAAGCCAGGGAAATACTGTTGCTGTGAAAGTGCTTAACATTCTAAGAACTGGTTCTTTGAAGAGTTTCTTTGCTGAGTGCGAGGCTATGAGAAACTCAAGGCACAGAAATCTGGTTAAGGTGATCACATCTTGCTCTAGTGTTGACTTCAAGAACAACGAATTTCTGGCTTTGGTTTATGAGTACATGAGCAATGGGAGCTTAGATGACTGGATTAAGGGGAAGAGAAAGCATGCAAATGGAAATGGTTTGAAGCTTATGGAGAGACTGAATATAGCTATTGACACAGCTTGTGCATTGGATTACCTGCACAATGATAGTGAAATTCCTATCGTGCATTGTGATTTGAAGCCTAGCAACATTCTCTTGGATGCTGACATGACTGCCAAGGTTGGAGACTTTGGATTGGCTAGGTTGCTGATTGAAAGATCAACAAATAATCAAGTCTCCATTAGCTCCACTCATGTCCTTAAGGGTTCAATTGGTTACATTCCACCAGGTTAGTAGCCTAAGAACATGTTTATATGAATAACAGATGCTAATTCTCTTATGATTTGTTTAACCAAAACGGTACTTCAAATGCAGAGTATGGATGGGGAGAGAAACCATCTTCAGCTGGAGATGTGTACAGTTTCGGGATAGTGTTACTTGAGCTGTTCTCTGGGAAGAGCCCAACAGATGAGTGCTTTGCAGGTGGCCTAAGCCTAACAAGATGGGTGCAATCAGCATACAAAGTCAAGAATTTGGAAGTCATTGACCCTCAGCTGCTCTCCCTCATCTCTGATGATGATCATGATCTTGCTGAAGGTCCAAATCCACAACTCTATTGTCTGGATGGAATTCTTGGAGTTGGTCTGTCCTGTGCTGCAGGCACACCAGATGCAAGGATTGGCATTCGAGAAGCTGTTCGCCAACTAAAAGCAGTTAGAGACTCTCTTTTGAAGAACAATGATAGTAAGAGTGCTGCACCTACTAGCAAGCATTACTACCAAGTTTCAACAAAATGAATTCTGTGGAGAGTACTCGTATGGCTCATTGTTGGCACCATATTATTATCTCTTTTGCAGCTACACTTCACAAATAATTGTCAAGTTGAAACTTGATATTAAAATCTTGCCATAGAATATATTAATATGGTACTTTTGTAGACTATAAATGACAGAACGTAATAATTCCCCATAAAAAAAGAGAATGAAACACTCATAGTATGTAAGCATCTTTTGTCATATATATATATATAAGTAATGCATTTTGTTTTTGGTGTGTGAAAATTCAAGAATACCAATAACGCCTAAGTATATTTTGTCATATATATATAAGTAATGCATTACAGTCCAATTCTTTAGTAAATTTAGATTGAAGTATATTTTCTACAAATCTCAAGGATATAGATACTTGAAAAATTATTTTCGTACAATAGTAAATAGGCTCAAGTTAAAATCTTACAGACAAGTCTAAAATTACTAAAGATACACTTATTAGTTATTATTCTTAATTTGTATATTTATTAAAAATAAAAATACATTTTTAGTCATAAGCATGAGAAATGCACGTTTTAACAGCAAGTATATGGATTTTACATGTAAGTATAAATGAATAAGGAGACTGCTATAGTCATCTATATGAATACCAGTCATATAATTTTGAAGAGTAGAAAAGTATAAGTATTATGGCAGGGAAAAAATCTGTTATAGCCTTATAGGCACCACATAAAATATGCTTCTTTCATTCTTTGAATGCTTATCAGCCATAGACATAGAGCAACTTACAAAACAAGTATTCAAAACTCAAGAGAGTTATTAAATCTAGTGCCACTTCCAACACAATTTTGGCTGGGTGTGTAGCCCGGGTGTGTACCAGAGACAAGTATACATTTGGAAACCATCTGATTTTGTATCTGGTACACATCCATGCTATATAACCTGTGTTGTGTAACATTATTTGTAACATCTACATAACTGCACATGAAAGTTAACAAAAACGGACTTAACAAACCTTGAAAGCTAAGAAAAGACAGATGAAAAATGCGAAAATTGAAATGACTTGCTAAACAAGATACTAATCTTGCTAGCTTGTAGCGAAGTTATATGAGATTTTAGTGATGACTGACACAGGAATATTTACAACATGACCTTGATTACCAAATAGCCCAATCCTTCCAAAGCTTGCAGCAGTGCTGTTGCTGGTTGAATTCAAGATCACAGTCAAAACTTGTCTCTCCCCATTGGCAAGAGAGAAGCGAGCTGGCAACACATTCACTGAAACACCATATGGATTACTCCATCCAACACTGTAAGTTTCATTGCCAGCAATGTTTTGGAGTGTTCTCTGGACAACTCTAGTTTGGTTTAACTGTGCTATTGTGATTGAAGGCAAGTTCAGATCAGGGCCATATAAAGTAGAGTTATAAAGCAAACAGTTTTGATTGGTGTAGTTTAACACTGTAGGAGCTGAGCCATTGATAGCACATAGAAATGATATATAATCCTCATAACCTACAAAGCCCAAGACATATATAAACATGTAAAGACACCAATTCATTGCTTCACTAAGTTTTGTTTAAAGATCCCAGTGCATCTTTCATTCAGGTTTCTAATAAGTAATTGCTGAATTTTCAATATAAGGTTGCTTTCCTTAACTTGGTGACAATTTAGAAATTCCTTGGGTGACTTACTGGAATCAAAAAGCAATCCTGGATTTAATGCTGAAGTTGCATTCACAAAACCACTTCCCATGTCAAAGGGAGTTGCTGGAGATTGGCTGAAGTCTGGTGGGGCATATGACCGC
>JASCZI010151059.1:182921-216108 GCA_036250425.1 Stylosanthes scabra | reverse complement strand
ATATTTTTTTATATATATATATATATATATATATATATATATATATATATATATTGATTGCCTTTATTTTATATTCTATATTTTTCTTTAAAATATAATGCAACATAGGCATATAAGCTAAGCTAGTCATTAACCAACCAATGATTTAAATTGAATGTTCTATTCTATTTTTTTAGATTTCAGATATTCTAATTTTTAAAATTTTAGATATTCTATTTCTATTGTTGGTTGATTTAGATTTTGAATGTTCTATTTCTAAAAAAAAAATTATAAATATTTTATTTTTTTAGATTATACACAATACTTACGGATGTTTTAATTTTTATTGGTCTTGGTTAAAAAAATATTGGTCACATGTAATTTTTTTTAACCAATTACACATTCTTGATTCTTGGGAGAATTGAGGAGAAAGAAGTAGCAATGATCATGAAACCAAAACCAACCTCGTACAATTGATTTAAGATTTTGGGTGGTATACGTAACCTCGTACAATGGCTGGCTCTGATCCCCAGAAATTGATAGCCCAAGCTGATAACTTGTGCGTCCATTCCTCTCAATACTTGATCACTGATCTTCGATTTATTATAATAATCTCGGAAGCAAGATCATCAATCATTGTCACGGAACATTTCTATTTTGCTTCTCATTGTCCTACCTAACTTCTCTAATCATTATCCCAAAATGTGATTTTGTTTTTGCTTGAGTTATATAATAACTAACTTTCTCCTTGGTTCATTTAGAACAACCCTCAGTATCACAAGGTGGAATGCAGATTGGAGTAGTGCTACTCCCCTTTATGAGCAGGCTGGTAAAACTACATTCATGCATACCTTCAATTCTTAAATAATATATACATGTATCAAACTAGAAGTTTTAAGAAAAGAAAAGCATGTGGGTGAATGTAGGAAACTCTTTTATTTTCTGTAGCTAATCGATTTAGAGCTACCAAGGACTATGAGAGAGCAAAAGCAGCATATGAGAAAGCTTCCAAGGGACAAGAGATGCTTGCTTCGTATCCTTATTTTTATTAGAGTTATAGCTCTTCTTGTTCTAGCTGCTTGTTCTATAATCACTGTGAAAACCTTCTCTGTCTTTTTGTGTCCCTGACCAGTAAAAACCAGCCCTTGGGATGCAGCTAAGCACATGGAATCAGCTGCTAATATGGCAAAGGAACTCAGAAACTGGAGAGAAGTTGTCATTTTCTATCGAAGGGCTTCCGAATTTTACATTCAATGTGGGAGGCCACAACCTGCATCAGATGCTCTTGCCAAGGGAGCCCGGTATTGTTTGGTTTCTGTTTTCATTTCCAGTGTTTTGTGGGAAATAAAAAATGAACTTTATGGCTTTAAGATGCTGAGTTATGTAAATGATATGCAGCTTTTTTTATTTTTTTCCACTAAGCAGTGCTTTGGAAGATGCCATGCCTGAAGAAGCTGTTCAGTTATATACTGATGCCATCACAATTCTTGAAGAGGATGGAAGAGGACAAATGGCCTTTGATCTATATCGTTCTGCTACTGGTGTTTATATAAAACTTGAGAAGTAAGTTTGTGTGGTAAAGTATGAAGTTACATCCCAATTTTCTACTAATTTTCCTTAAATGCTGATGATTTTGCACATATACTACAAAGGTATTCCGATGCTGCACCTCTCCAATTGAAGTTGGGGCTAGCAGCTGACAAGTGTAATGCTACCAATAGCCAGTGCAAGGTTTGGAATGATTTATATGTATCTGTAGCTGTAATTGTATGTTGCTCTGATGAAATTTGTTTGTTATTTTTAGGATGAAATTCCTCTCACAGAGATGCTCATGAATGCAGGCATATCTCAGTGCAATTATTGTCTACCTTTATTCTAATGACTACAAGCAGGCAGAGAAGTGTTACAATGACTGTTCTCAGTGAGTTTCTGCCTCCTCATTTTGTCAGTTTCCTTTACTGCAAAAATCCAACATGTGACTTGGATCATTTATAATAGCATAAATAATATTATTATTTTTCAAAGATTGAATGTCACTCTAATTCTATCCTAGGTTTCATGCAATCAATTATTAATAGGATGACTGAACTAGCCATATAATATGGTTGTGTATGGTGGTGTCTCTAGGGTTGGTGCTTTTCTCAAAAGCGACCAGAATCGCTGTGCTAGCAATCTCCTTGCTGCATACTCAGATGGAGACATTGAAGAAATCAAACGAATCGCCCAATCCAGCATCGTTTCGAATCTTGACCACCCGGTATACCTAAGTTTGTATATTACATTTTAGGATATATTTTGTCACTGTGTGTCTAATTACACTGATTTTTCTAATGTAAGTAGACAAGTAGTAAGAACTGGAGGGTAGTTACTTGTGGCAAAATTTTTATGATGTGAGTTTTAATGTCTGCAGATTATTAAACTAGCAAGGAAACTGCCAACAGGAGATGTGAGTGCATTAAAGGATAACACTGTGAGAGAGGGAGAGCAGCCACTGGATGAAAATGATCTCACTTAACAGATAGCGTATGGCAGAAGAAATTTCCCCTCCTCCATATGACAGAAGAAACAATTCATAATGTCATTAGTTTATTACTACATTCAAATGTTTGATGTGATTTCTGATTCATTAAATGGTTCCCTTATAATTCATGTGACCTTGGATTAATCAAACTCCAAAGAGATTTGGTGTAGCCAAGGGTTGAAACACATTATTTGAGGAGCAAAGTAGATTAGTGCAATGATGTTAACCAAGATCAGAAAGCATTGATTATTCTAAATTTCAAATTCTCCATGTATTTGCTTCTACTGCTATCAATCATCCATTATATTTATATATCAGCAGCATTTCTTTTTCTGTTTATATACAGAAATTTAGAGATAAATAGAGATTGGTAAGGATGAAATAAGTAAAAACTTAATTCTCACAAAAAGTTAGCTTAAAAAGAAAAATATAAATCTGAAAGGAAAGTAGAATTGGGACAAAGGCACTAGCACTTACAATGGGTGTTCAATGGCATTAGCCCTCTCTAACTAACCAATTCCCTCTAACACTAGGCACAAAAGCAAAATTGTATCTTGGCCTTACCCAGAATTTTCTTTAGTTTAATTTATGAATTGACCTAACTACTGAATAAATTAAAATATGCTATTGAGATCTAATTCTTCTTTTATCTACAACCTTTCTGGACCTCTTCAATCAATGCTACGAATGCCGCCCTCCATTGAGTAACTTGTTCATCAGAGCTAAATAGTTTAAGCATTGCACTCAACTCAGCAGGACTGGCCTTTTTTAGGAATCCTTGTAGCAATGACTTCATCTCTTCAAATGAATGAAAATGCCCTCCTATGTTATCTTCTTGCTCTTGCTTTATCAAATCGAAACCGAAAAGTTTGGTCTTGACATCACCCACGGAGTTGCTTGAACCATTTGAGCACTTAGAGGCATCATTTCCACCACCTGAAGATTCAGAGGCAAGTTCTTTGTGATGCCAGTACTCTACACATTGATGATTGGGATCTTGAGCTTCAATGGCCTGGATTGGCATTGTTTGCCAGAATTGATTAGAACTTCAGAAGTTAGACTATAACTTCTGTGTGTAAGAAGATCTTAAATACTTGAGATTGAATTACCTGAATAATGGATGGCTTAAGGAATCCAAACATTTTATGACCATTAATGCATTGCAAAACCTCCAAGGGGGGGAGTCCTTGTTCACCTAGAATCTTCCGCCTCTCGATTTCACGGTTTAGTCTGTCAAGAATTGTTTCCCAACACTTATCCGCTGATGTGTTTGTGAAAATTTCAGTTGGATGTTCTTCCATGGTAACCTGGAATATATTTTTCAGAATGTGTGATACTCTTCGACCAAGAACTCGTCAATCACATGTCAATTCAAACTTAAAGATACGAGGTCAGGACTGATACCTTGAAAAGAGGCCCAAGAAATCCAGCATCAGAGACTTCAGAAACATAATAACAGGGTCTTGTTGGATCAAGAATGCTAAAGAACTTAACGCGACTCTTGAATCCTGGATAAGTTTACCAAAACAATAAAAAAGCTTGCTCTTAAAAAAAATAAAAAGGTATAATCTAAGCCGAGAGTATTTCGTAAAGCATCATACCATTTGGATATATTGCACATTCATTGCTCCACTTCTTTCCCTGCATAATTGAGCCTAAACTTACAAGCTCAACAGAATTACCAAACCCTTGGATTAAGAAGCTTTGATTTGTCAGGGATATAATTTTATCAGAGGTGTCTACATCCTCAGCTTTAAATTCACTGTTGAGCAGCTCTCCTGAATCTGAATGCATTTGCAGACCAACCCTGAATACTTTATAGCCATCAAGTGGAAAGAAATTTTCAACATCCCTTGAACATGGCAAAAAACCTTTGTTGTCCAAGTCTGATAGGATACCACCAGCTCCAAGTTGCATATTGTCTTGTTCCTTTTTGGCCACTGAATAGCAGACTTCTCCCACATGTGGAACACCTTTATTATCATGGCTATCAGAAATATGCAGCAAATCATTCTCATCAGATATAGGGTCAATGTTCAAATCCATAGGTAGCACCTGCTCCGCCATAGCTTCGTTGTCCATGACCAACTTTTTGCAAGCATCTTCAGCATTAGCAGAAACCATTCCATATTTTCCATTTTCCCACACTTTTATAGCATGTAAGTCTCCTTCTAGTGCTTCAACCAATGTAATTAGCTCGTCTTTAGTATAACGAAACAGAACAAATGTTTCATCCATTCTACATGAGCAAATTAGATTTGAGTGTCTAAGACAAAAATAACGGTCAGGAGAACACTTGCATCCAACAGCAGATAGATGCAAATCATAGAAACAAGAAAAGCACTCTCTTTCCTTGTGCAAATCAAAGTCATCATCCATCCGAAACATATTTAAACGAGCCAGAAGGTCAAGTCTCTCCTTTTCCATCTCTATCCTCATCTGTCAAAATAACAATAACGCAGAACAACTTAAAGAGGTGACTGCATAGTAAATTAAAAAATAATGAAAGCCTTCCCAATTTTAATGAATCTTTCTAATGTGTGGAACTGTGGAAGGGTAATGAGAGAGAGCATCAGTGAGCATGCAAGAAATCATTACCTTAAGTGCCTTGGTCAGAACTCCATCTTTCCCACAGAAACTTTTCCATTTAAAATTTTTGAGATTTTCTTTTCCATGAAGGGTTAGATCTGAAAGAGCTCTTACAGCTTCCTTAGCTGATCCAAATAACAACTTGTCATGTGATAATGATGTCTTACGACGCTGCATACTGTAAAGCTCAACAGCATTCTGGCCATGCAAAAACCAATCAACAGGAGCCACATTCACAGCCTCTGCACAATTGAAACCACAGTTGAAGCCAGAGTGGTACGCCCTTGGAAAAGTAACCACAAATTCTCCGGAATGCTGGACAGTGCGATATATGGGCACCCCTTCAGATTTAAGAATTGAAGGAGAAAAGAGAGTCACCTGCTCAAAGATGAAGTCATAACCAATAGTCATAAATTGAGTAGCACAAAAGCAACCAAAATGAAAGCATGGCTTCAACTGTCTTACCAATTCATTAAGTAGATTTGGTTGCTCTTCAAATAAATCAGGCAAGTGCTTTCTCATTGCATCTTCCAAAGCTGTAGCATGGCTTCCAGGTACACCGTACCATACTTTTGGCTCACCCCAATGCAGATAATTAAGTGAATAGAGGTGATGATCCTCAACATGCTGCTCCATGGAGAAGGAAGGTATATAGATTAGAAACAAATGAAATGCAAAGAGTAACAACTTATTGCTTTACATTTCAAATATATCAAATGTAATTTTCTAAGTACTAACACACTGACATAGTTATTATCATTTTTTTTTTAATTTCACTGAACCTTTGATGAGATTATATCTTGGTATAATAAACCATTGTTGAAATTTTCAACTGAGTTTTTTTTTTTTTTTTTTTTTATATAGAACTTATACTAAGTAACCCCACCAACTATGCCAAGAGAGGTTTAAAAAGGATTGGTAAAATTAGCCATTATGCCTTAAGTTTTGTCTCATTCATAGATTTTGACTTGGAAATATGTATTTCTCAATACTTACCCAGCAAAATGTTGAAAAGCACATTCCAACATACAACCATGGAACTAGAACACCCGAGATATCACTTCCCTCGTAACATAATGCCGAGCCTGGCAATTTTGGGAAGTTATTCAGATTCCAACCAGACACGGCATATTGATCTGAATTGCTCTTAGTAACAGATGATGACTTTGGGAAACCACTTCCAAGTGCTCCAGTTTCCAAGTCAGCTCCATAATAGACCTAATAAATCACAGAAAATTGTAAAGTGTTTGTCTAATTATCTAAAAGCAAAGAAAAACAATGTTGTCAAATAAACCATAAATAATACCTCAACTTCATCTGTAGGTTTCTCTACTATCCGCCAATATTCGCCCTCAATAACCTCCACAGAGGGCTCCCATCCCTTCTGCTGATCATTATCACCAATCTTTCGATCTTCGGTGGAATCATTCAGGCCAAAGTAGGAATCCTTAAAAAATCTATCATATTGCTCAAAATCCTTGAGTGTGAAATCTGAACCTGATTGGAATCCAAATTTCTCTTCAGGCTCAGAAGTAACATCAGCTTCTGATCTAGGCTTTACACTTCTCCTACATGAACCCATTTTCGATTGCTTTCTACGCTTACGCTTCCTTCCCTTACTTTTCTTTGTCATTGGCTCCCTATTCTGAAGCAAGTCAATTTGTTGAATGCGGGTGGGAAATGTAGCATTTTCCCACACATCTTTCTCTTTGAGCGGGCACGGTGGAACCCAGGAAGCTGGGGGTACAATCCTACATATGCCATAGGATTCAGCTTGGGGGCGTATCTTAGCTATGTAGCCAAGAGTATCTTCAAATTCCTAATGTGAAGAGTAACAGTAGAATAGAAATTAATTCAAAATTCAGAAGAACATATGATTAACACTGAAAGCAACACTAAGAAAAGTAATTAGAGGCACCTCAATAGTAGGATAAAACACAGGAGCTTCATCAATTATAGGCCTACATGCTTCAAGTGGATTCCACATAGCTGATACCTACAACATCACAACATTTCATACTCATCATAAATTTCAGATTATTCAAGTTGCTTAAGTTATGACAATCATGTTTAGTTAGAAGAAAACTCAAAGCACTTATAAGTGTATCGTTCATGATTCAACAACAGATGTTCTTAACTTACATTTCTGTGTCGCAGACTGCTAGGAGGTTCAACCGCATTTACCATTGTTGGTTTGCGCCTAAGAGAATTATCCTGCAAAATATCACTTGTAAGAAAAAGGAAATTTTGTGTATGTTCATTGATCACATTGCATAGAGAACTCTGCAATTGGAAACTGACAGGAACAAGATGCACTAAAATTAACTTTATCACAGTTTTACAGTTAAAAAGAAAAAGTGGGGAAAAACATACCTCTCATATATAAAGGCCACACAACAGTGATAAACTAAAGTAAGGGTTTCTAGGTAAGTTAAAATCATTCTTTTGAAATGATGACACAGAAACTAAACAATGTGTTAATTAATTAGAAAGGAAAAAATTGTAAAATTCCAATGTGAAACACTAGAGGAATAAGATCTGAAATTGATTATGATCCACAAAAGGAAACAGAGGAGCAGCAACCATGACACATAACACATTGCTAAGGTTCATCATAAGGGATCAAAACAAACAGAAGAAACAAAAGAAAAGAAAAAAGAAGAAACTAACCTCTTTGGCACCCAATTTGAACTGTTTCATTCAATTCAAAATGTTGAAGAAGCCAAATTAATAGTTATTATTGTGCCTGCAACAAAAATAAACAGAGCACCATGAAAGACTTCCCAATTCACCATCAACCCAATCCACAAACAGTTACTGACCTCAAAAGAAACCTCAATAACTGCTAAAACAAGAATAAAATTGAAAAGAAAAAAGAATTCCAACAAATGCAGAACACAAAACGTACTCAATGCAGCAAATAAGCTCTGTCTTCCCATGTTGTGAATTGACACAGAGCAGTTGCGTACAATTCAATTAACACACAAACAGAAGAACCCAAAATGCAATTCAATTGCATGTGTAATTATGTGTATGCATGTATGTATGTATATATTATTATATACATACACCAATCAATGTTTATCAAACCCCAGAATTTTCGTGCAGAATTGTGAGTGTGTAGAATCCTTGTATTCTTGTGCCCAATATCAAATTGTTTTCAATACGCATATATATTATAATTTATAAATTATATATATGGTAAAATTAGAAAGAGAAAAAGAAAAAAGAAAACAGAATAATGATTTTTATTATGATTTTGACAGGTGGAATTGGAGACATAATATAAATTATTTTTAATTCCATTTAATTTAATAATTGTGATAATTATTTTTCCCAAAAAAGAAAAACAGATCTTGTTATGTGACTTCTCTAAAAGAAAATTATAAATAAATAAATAACAAATGGGACAAAACTCAGAAGTAACTGAACCTTAGCCGAAGCGGCTACGATTCTACGCTGGAAGACGCACTGTACTTGAACACTTCTTCTCCTGCTAATTGCTATTATCGATTTATTTATCGTTTTCTTTTTTAATGCCTCCTAATTTTTATATAAATGTTAAATTCAAAATTCTGAATCCTCTACAAATATTTTTTTATAAATGAAATTTTTTGATCAATATTAATTAACTAAAAATTATCTTTCTTTATTTAATTTTATAATAAAATAATATATATACACAAAAGTTAAAAACTGATTTTTGTGTGCCGATTTTATCATAATTCAAATAAATCTACATCATTATAAAAAAAAATTATATTTCTTTTCAGTTTTGGTAAAAAAATACATGAAGTAAAATTAACATAATGGGTCAGCCTCTAAAATCTAAATTATCAAGAAATAAGGCCACAAATAAGTGGCCTACCAATAAAAAAGAATTACCTAAAATAGGAAAGATTTTGACAAAAAGAAAAAAAAATAGAAAAGATATGTTACAATCTTAACAAATCCCAAAAAGATCTCAACTATATAAGCAGGGGCATCACCCCCTCAAGGTACGCACTCTCTTAACCTAATCCATTCTACTTGACCTAGAACCCCATAATCCTATTTCGGAGCTTCTAAGGCTATTCACCTCTATATCAATCCCTTCTCGACTATAGCTCTCGGTCACGCCATAGGGCTTGTCATCGAAGGCACATCTTTTTGTCTCTAACATTGAATCTTGGCCCTCATTCGAAGTCTTTGGACAATCGTTAAGGATTCGACCTTAACACATAATATGAAAGGAAAAAGATTGTCTTATTATAGGCTAATGGGTAATGTTATTTTAATAAATCATTTTATCTAGTCAAGTTCAACCAAATGATTTATTTATATACAAAATAGAATATTATTTCAGTATTAAATATTATAAAAAATTGTACATAAATAAAATTTTATTTGACATTGAAATAATTTTTATTTAATATAAAAATAAATAATTTGATTAAATTTATTTAGTGAAAACTACTTCTTCAATATAATATGTAACAGTAATGTTTATTCGGACCTGAAACCAAAAAAAAATAATGATAATGATAAAAGGAGAATTTTATTCGGAAAGATGTAGAAAACAGCAGTATTAACAGAAAGTGGTGTTAGAAGCAACTAACTAACTAGATAGTGAATGACACTTTTGCCCATGTCTTATATCTCACTTGTTTTACACGTTCGCCATCCCTATCATGTATTCCTACTCCTACTACCAATGTCAATGTTCCTTTCTAACTCTTATGAGAAAAAGGAGATGGAAAATTATGAAGATAGAGGTGGGGTGGAAATGAAAAAGAAGATTTAAAGAAAGATTTGAAAGGAATAAAGAAACAAATTTGAAAAACTTAAATTGTATTTGGTTTGCGTTTTCATTTTCTGTTTTTATTTTTAGTGTTTTCTATTTTCTAAATTTTATGAAAAAAAGTGAAAACAACAGAAAATAGGATTTTATTGTTTTCACTGATTTTACTTTTTCCTTTACAAAATTCAGAAAACAGAAAACATTGAAAATGAAAACAAAAAATGCAAACGCAAACCAAATAAACCCTATGAGCTTATTTGGATGCCATTATTTGGCTAAAATAAGATCATTTTCTGACAAAAAAAGATCTTTTTATGTTTTTTAGCGTATTTGGATAATTTCTAATAGTAAAAGTAAAAGCACTAGTAAAATAAAAAAAATATTTTTTTTCAGAAAATGATTTTTACATTTTTTTTAAAAGATCTTTTGTCTCGAAAAAAATATTTTAACATAATAAATAAACAAAAAAGATCTTTTATATTATTGTACCCAAATACAATTGATAAATAAAAATATATTATTACATGAGATATCTAAACATAAAATTACTTTTACTTTTGCAAAAAAATCTTTTAAAAAAAGATCACTCCAGAAAAGATCTTTTTCAAAAAATTCGCTCAAACAAGCCAGGTGTGTTTTTAAAATTTTATCTTCTATAATAAAAAGATAAAAAGAATCAAGATAACTAGTAAATTTATTAAAGAAGTCAATTAAATTAAAAGAAAAATTTAAAACTTAAAGGATTAAGAAGCTCTCCCAAACCAAAATTTTTAAACAATCTTAAAGGATTAATACTCAAATTTAAAGATAATTCATTCTATAAATTGATCTTTTGAAAGATTTTGTTAGTAAATAAAAGATTTTATTGATAAAAAATATAATTATAAATCAAATCAATTAAATAATAATATATCATAATAATTATCACACAAAAAAACTAATTTAACTTATTTTATATCTTTCAAAAATTAATAATCTAATAAAATCTTCAAGAACCAATTTAGAAATTGGGTTATCTCATTGTCTTAACCAACATATCAAAGTTATAATAAGATTAGGATAATAGTTTGTCAAAAACACATTTTATAAAAAAGTTATACTAACTGTAAAAACAATCGGTCACTAAATATTTGTAATAATGAACGAGGCGTTTGCTTTTAATAAGTGGAATAATTTTTTACCAACGAAATAAGGATTGCTTTTAATTTTTTTATTTAAAAAAATCGTTTGTAAATGAATTTTTAAAAACCAAATCTTTATGCAGCAAAGAAAACATGAATTTTTGGCATCCAATAGATTTTGTGAGATATATGGGAAAATATCAAAAATCTCTAAATAATTAATGCGTATAATATATGGAAATTATCTTGTTAAAAGTGTGTTATTGTAAGTCAGCAGCCAAAGATATCAAATGGCCGCCCTATCTAATGTGGCGGTCAGTGATCTTAAAATCTCAGTCCATCTCATCCAATGACAGGCTGGCAAATTAACGAGCTCAATTTTATAAAAAAATAATTAAATTTATTAATAAAAATATATAATTCGACCAACATTTCAATAATTTATAATATTTTTACTAATTAATTAATTATTTTTTAATTTTAAAAGAATGGCAAAAAAAAAAAGCTCGGCGATAGCCCGTTCCACCTACTAAAGCTTGCAAGCTAAATCGGACTGGTTAATTTATTGAAGCGATCTTAAAATTCTAATTCGACCCGCTTTTTTAGCGGGCTGATCAAGCAAAGCAGTCCGGGGAATTTAGATCCGCCTGAGAACCCTACATGCAACCCTACCTAGCTTGTTAGATTGTCATCTGCCTTGATAGACAAATTGATAAATGCACAATCAAAACTAATATTATGAAAAAGAATTCTTAACACAAGATTTTTGCATTAAAAAATCGAATCTGCTCAAGATCAATAAGAAAATGAGGCTCAAAACGAATATCAGTTTTCGAGAGGAAAAAAAAATCAATCGTAGCGATGAATACAGTAAAAGAGTACTATACCCTTTATATGTGCAGATCTTGTTGTTAATAATAATTTCTTGTGATTCTTGACTAGAAGATCCTGCTTATCACTGCATGCATAAAATAAGGTCTGTTAAAATTAAAATTAAAATCTTGAAAAGGTTGTGTACTTATCATACGAATATTAGAGAAAAAGAAAAAAAAAATTGGGTGATGGAATGTCAACTGATGAAAGGTGGTAGAGACGGAGTGAAAAAAAAAAAAGAAAAAGAAAAAGAAAAGAAGTATAGAGAGAGACCTCTAATGAATTTTCTGAAATTCTAATGGTATTTGTTTTCTATTTATAATTTTCTCAACTGCTATAACATTTATAACCCTGGAGAAGGGTAAAATTGTCCATCGAGTAATTCATGCACAATTTCAGTGAATAACGCTACGGAACCAATATTAGGGAGCTAATAGTTAAGTTATCATCCAAAATTTAAAAAATTATCATCCAAAATTAAAAATATTATCATCCGAAATTATATAAATTATATCCATAACTTACTACTAAATGTATTAGCCACCAAATATGTTGTTGACTCCTAAAACTTTCTTCATTTTCAGTCAATGATTAATTAAATATTTTTTACAAATGACAGAATTGAGATATAACTCAAATAAATACTACGACATATATTTGAATTAAGAGTTTATAGTTTATGATATAAAATCTAATATAAATAAAATTGATTATCTCACATCACATTGAAGTAATGGGAAAGAGAAATCTAGCAGAACATCAACTGTATCAATTTCAATTAATATATATTTAATATTTAAAATACACTTAAAACGTTTATTTTAATTCAATTTTATAATTAACGTTTGAAATAAATTTTAACTTTATTTCTATTAATTTATTTTATTACGTTTTGAATTATTTTGACTAAACTCTCTCAAAAAATTGCTTCATAACATAGATGACAAAAAAAAAAAAAATTTATCACATATTACCCAACAAATAATAACACGAAGAAATTATATTATTTTAAAATCAAACTTCTCTCTTATTTTATTTCATATTTTTTTTAACCTTTCTCATTAGTGATAATAAGCCCCCAACTCACGGATATTATTAACTTTTCTCTATAAATTTCGTTGTTAATATTTTTTACATGATTTCTCTCTTGAATTTACATGTTAGGTTGAGAATTTGATATGATCTTTTAAAAAGTAAATAAAAGAAATGAGTTTAATTATTCTTCATCCAATCATCCTCACTTACAAGTTATATCAGCAATAATAATAGAACTATTCAAGTTTAATATTTCTCTTTTGTTATTTAGTCATGTAGTTGACAACAGATAATATTACAATAGAAATGATATTATTTTAGAATCTAACTTATATTAAATTTTTTTAATTTCTTTTGTCTTCTTCTGTCTTTCTCGTTCATAATAAATATACGGTCAACTTTCACTTATTATTAATTTGACAAAAACTCACCCATATATTATTAAAATACATAGAATACAAATTTTATATAGGATAAAAAATATTTAAAAAATAAGATTTATAAAATATATTATTTTACATTTTTTTTCTGTATCTCTCTACATTTTTTCTTGGTAAGAAGTACTAACCTATTAGTTTTTCTTTAGAATTTGCATCTTAGCTAGGCTTGATTTCAATTTTATCATAATATTTTTTCTCACAATCTTACCCTCTAAGAATTTTTTGACTCAATTGCAATACTACCATGTCTTGGCAAATGGTGAAATGAAAATTTTTCTTTCTGTCAACAATTTTTTTTTTTCATATAAAAAGTTAAAAACACACATATTACAAAGTACAAACACAATAAAGTTCCACTCGATCCACATATTTATTTGTTGTTCTGATTAACTAATCACATATATCAAATAAAGTAGGAAGATCAAGAAAAAAGAAAAAGAAAAAAAAAAATACAGAACATTTTGTGTATGATGAAGTATTATTAGGCCTGAGCATATATGAAGTATCATTCATTATTTCTTAGGCTTAAGCTTATTGATGGACATAACTGTGATAATGAGGAGGAGAATGATGGCAATGAAAGAAGCAATGAGTGCAGCACCACCTCTGTTGCAATATGATCCAAACTTGTCACAAATTTTATCCCACCTTGCATGGCTGTTCCCATTCCTTCCCAATTCTGACATGAATGTTGCTGCTCCATCTCCAGCTGATGCTAGAACCAAACTCATCTTCACCAACCCACAAAAATTATATGTTATCAATTTAAATAAAAAGTTACATATAATAAAAAACAATAGTAAAATAAATTGTTTTTTCCTTATTATTTTATATGTAACTCTGAAAATTTGGTATAGTCCATAAAGCACAGCACAGACACCGACACGGATGCGGGGCATGATATGTGACTCGACGACACGCCAAATAACAAAACATGTACGGCTAAAAATAAATAATATGAAGTGTTTGTAAAGTGTCCGACACACCCACACAACTAACTTATAGAAGTATCATGTTTCATAGGGTATAATATGTTAGTTTAAGTTTTATAGTGACAAATGAAAAAAAAAAAATTGTACCATGTCCAATATTGGAATTAATACAGGTTTGAGTCCTTTATAATCAAATTGGGGTCCTAATATGTCCACTCCTATCATCATCAAGCAGTGGAGACTTGCAACTCCATTGGCTATCACAAAGAATCTGTCACACCAGAAATAACATTACAGAGATGAAAAGCATTGAAAGTGGATATGCGCGTCATGCTATCATGTGTTCAATTATTTTTAGTCGTTAATTTTAATCCTAAAATATTCAGGATTGAAATCAATGGATATAACTAATTTTATGATTAAGATCAACGACTAAAAATAATGAAACACGTAATATCATGGTACACTTGATCCGCTTCTAAAAATATTATTTAACATAATAGTATATATGGTACTATATATTATATAATTAATCAATGAAAAGATAATTGATTAGAACTAACATAAAAGCAGGAGTGTGCTGAAACTTTGCAGTAATAGACACTGTTATAGGGGTGGTTCCAATGGTGGCAACAACAAAGTGTTTGGTTTGTTTATTGAGTGCCATAACAAGTGTAGCTGAAGCAGTGGCCAAAAATGCAAGAATCCTTAGATACACAATCACCCAATCTTTCTTTGGCTTGTCAGGGACAGCACTGAAACTAAGATCTAACTTTTCAACATTTCTGGAGGCCATATTTTCGTGCAATCTAAGTGTGAAAAGTGATTGGTGTGTGAAAGGAGGGAGGGATACATTGTTATTATATAAAGACTTCAAAGGAAAATTGATGAACCATATCATTTGTTAAGTCTAAGAAGACATGTTTCGGTTATGTCTGTAAATTCCTTATTAGGTTGTCTTACCAACTAAACTTTTTGGTGGTTGTTAATTGGTAGGAAACAGGTGATAGTGTGTGCTATTTAATTAGATTAATATAGTAAAAAATGTTCTTATACATTTAAATTAAAAAAGGATAAAGATAGGGATATTTGATAGTTTTTTTGTTTTGGGATTCTGAAATCTTTTAGAAACAAGTTTTATTTAAAATCAATCTTATTTAAAAATTACTAACAAAGCTATACTTAATTTATAATACTAAAATGTCATAAGTCACATGTCTATTTTATTTGTGTCCATTATTATTTCCCATACTATATAGATATAACACAAAGTTCAAAAAAGGAAAAACACAAGGCGCTTCTTCTTTATTACTCAAATCTTATATTTTTTAGTTATTCAAGTGTGATTATGGTAAAAATTGTATCTAGAAAATTGTTGATTAATTAATTTTGTATTTGAAATAATAAATTATTAAGATTTATTCTAATAAAGTTGACGATAGGACAAGATTGACACAATTTTAAAACGTTAGGGACACAAATAAAATGTTTTAAATGTTAAGAATATCTATAAGACTTATCCTAAATGTTAGGGACGAAAATAATACTTTACCCTTTATTTTTTTACTTTCCATGACAATTCTTTTGGGACCTTCCATGACATTTATTTAACCATATAAGTAAACATGATATTTTTTTTAACATCAGTTAGGCCATGCCCATCAGAATTAAGAAGTTTGTTCAGTTTTTCGTTTATGGAGAAAATATTGTAACAAAGTATTTTTTCTTTAATCTAGGACTCTAACAAAGTTTTTTGTAGCCCCTCTGCGTAGGGCAGAGTTTGTGTTGAGCTTTGGCCCATACAAGACCTAAGAAACCCTAATTATTAACATTTTTAACAAACATCTTTTCTGTTGTCCAAAACCAAAACGAACATTTTTTCTGAAGAAAAAAAAAACAGTTTTTCTAATACAAAAAAAACCATTTTTTTTTCAACCTAAGAAAAGCACTTTCTATTAAAAAAAATAAAAAAAATAAATAAAAAATAAAATAAATAAACAAAAAAATAATAAAATAATAAAATAAAATAATAAAAAAATAAATAAAAAATCATTTTTATTTTCTTTTTATCCAGAAACAAATACAACTATTGTGCTTTTTTTTTTAATTTTTTTTTATTTTTATTTATTATTATTTTTTTTTGATAGCTCCCATCTCTAAGGTGCTTTTTTCTCTCCGTACTGAAGTGCTGATTTCTAAAGCTCCCACCATGAGAGGTGGTTTCGTGCGTGGAGGGCATGCTCGAGCTGATGCTCCAAGAGAACATAGGGGCTTGGATAAGGAAGAGGAAGTCAGAAATGGGAAGAAGATTAGACGAGGCAAGAATGGAGAGGAGTTTTCTGGAGAATCATCACTTGCACCAAGAGAAGAGGATTGGATGATTGATGTGGTGGCTCCTAATGACATTGCTGTTCCGGCCAACAAGTCCTTCGTTGCTGCTGTCAAAGGAGGGAGAAACCCAGTTCAACAGGTGGGGAATGCGGGGCTGAGGGAAGAAATGGAGGAAGACGATGAAAATGATAGTTTTTCGTCATCGGAGGAAAAGGAGCTAGGCGAGGATCATAACAATGAGGGGGAAAGGAACGAGCATGAGAACCACCTGTCAGCACAGTTTGAGACCAGGAATGAGAAGAGACAGACTCCAGAAATTAAAGTTGAAAGAGTCAATGATATATTCAACTTTGAACCTAATGAAGCGGCCATTAAGAAGACGAGGGAGCCATGGTGGGACACCTTAATCGTGAAGCTTCTAGGAAGGAGTATCACCCTGCCGGTGCTGAGAAGAAGGCTGGAAACTATGTGGGAAAAACAGGGGAGTATTGATGTGGTGGAAATTGGGAATGAGTTCTTCATAGTGAAATTCTTTTCCCAGGAGGATCTGGATTATGCCCTAACTAGTGGTCCTTGGTGCATTTTTTATCACTACCTGGCGGTTAGATTCTGGAAACCGGATTTCAACCCCTCTAAGGCCACCATTGAAAGTATTGCTGCTTGGATAAGACTCCCAGGTCTAGCCATTGAATAATATGATGATGAAATGTTAAAACGGATTGGTAATGTATTAGGAGTGACCAGGAAGGTTGATACAAACACAGTTGACAAAGCGAGAGGCAAATTCGCTAGGCTCTGTGTTGAACTCGATCTCTAATCGCCGCTGATCTCCCAATATTCAATCAGAGGGGAGATGTATAGAGTCGAGTGCGAAGGTCTCTTCAATATTTGCTTTGCTTGTGGCATGTTTGGACATGAGAAAGCTCATTGCCCCACTAAAACAAAGGCCACAGAACAACCAAAAGATGGTGAAGCCGTGGCGGAGGTGGAAGTGGCAATGGTTCCAGAGATGCAAGGGAGGAAGCCAACGGGGAAGGACATTGATGGAATTAAGTCCAAGGAGAAGGGCAAAAACGTAATGAATGAGCACGAAGTTCCCTATGGCCCATGGATGGTGGTCCAACGAAATCCACGTGGCAGAAAGAAGGCTATTATGATTGGTGGAGAGAATAGTGGAGGTAGTGGAGAGGCATGACGTAATAGCGCACAAAAAGGGAGTGGTACGAGGTACCAGGTTTTGCAGAGTACGGAGAGTGAGGAAATACATGCTGCTGAGAAAGAATCAACACCCAATCATGAGGGTACAATTTCTGTTGTAGGTAACGGCTCCACTAGAACAACCACTACCCAAAGTGGCAAAACCCTGAAGGAGAGTAATAAACAAAACCTGGCCCTAAACCCAGTATCTTCTAGCCCAACCCAAAGATTGAATAATAGAAACATTAACTTGACCAACCCTTGCCCAAACAATAAAACCAGCCCATCAATTCCTATCTCCAATGAAAAACCCATGACCCAACCCAAAGCCCAACATACAACCATGCCAACCAATAGAGCCCCTACCCATAGGATCCCCCTGCCTACTGAAAGCTCGAACCTGATAATCATTAGCCCCAATTCTCAGTTACCACCTATTCCACCTACCCATGACCACACCAACCTTGACCTTGATCCCCATAACCAAAGCATCTCGGAGTTAGCTTCTATGGAAGAAGAGGTGGTGCATGAGATGGCTATGGAGGATGAGGAGATGGAGGAAAGGGAGGGCTTGGATCCAAAACCACCGGATCTCCACTCAATTGATTCGGAGTTGATGTTGGAGGCCATGAGACAATATGAAGAGAATAGAGTTCAGGCTACAGAGGGGGTGAGATCTCCAACAATATGGAAGAAGATCAAACAGATGCTCTTGTTGCTGATGGAGAGTGCAATACCCTTGAAGAGGGCGATGTTATCATCCATGGTTAGGCTGGTAAGGCCTGCTCCATGCTTTCTTTCTATCTGTTTTTAATGATAATGATTGCCTGGAACTGTAGAGGGGCGGCGAGCCAGTCCTTTAGTCGCACTTTGAGAGATTTGATGAACCATCAGAACCTTGATATCGTGATTCTTTTAGAAACCAGATGTAGTGGGGAGAATGCTGACAGAGCACTTCGATCCTTTGGTTTTAATTTCTTTCATAAAGAGGAGGTTGTTGGATTTAGTGGTGGTATTTGGGTATTGTGGAGAGATCCTGATTTGAAAATCTCCATCATTTTATCAAAACCACAGGTGGTTAGTCTCAGGGTAGATAATGGGAAAGATAGGCCTTGGATTCTTTCTGCCATATATGCTTGTCCCCAGGAGAATAGAAGAAGAGAGCTGTGGAATGATCTGAAGTGCTTCAGTGACACTGTGGAGGAGGATTGGATGTTAATAGGTGACTTTAATGAAATAGCTGATCCTATGGAGAAACAAGGAGGGGGGAGAACAGATTCGAATGCTTGTAGGCATTTCAAAGGCTGGATAAATAGTTGTGCACTGATTGACTTGGGAGCGATTGGAACAAAATTCACGTGGAGAGGGCCTAAATGGGAGAATCTTGATAGAGTTTTTAAAAGACTGGACAGGGCCTTGGCTAATGCTTCTTGGAGAATCCAATATCCAGAAGCTAGAGTCGAAGTGCTCCCTAGAGTTCATTCAGACCACCATCCTCTATTACTAAAGATGAAACCTGATGATGCCAGAATTCAACATAAACCTTTTAGATATGAAATGATGTGGAGTATGCACCCTGAGTCTAAAGAGCTGGTTCGAAATAACTGGAATTACTCTTACCACCAGAATCGGAATCTGGGTAAGCTCTCGGAGGAAATGATCAGATGGAATAAGGAGGTTTTCGGGCATATTGGAAACAGAAGAAAACCCTTTTTAGGAGAATTGGTGGCATCCAGAAGGCAAAGTCCTATGGGCGGAACAACTTCCTAGACGAGCTTGAGAAGAACCATCAGAAAGAGCTGGAAGAAATTCTTGATAAGGAGGAGGCGCTTTGGAGACAAAAATCTAGAGAGCAATGGATGGTCGACGGGGACAGAAACACTAAATATTATCACACCTGCACCATTATTAGAAGAAGGAGAAACAAAATTTTACAACTGAGAAACGAAAGAGGGGAATGGATTGTTGATCACGAAGAATTAAAGAATTATGTGGTAGATTTCTTCAAGTGTTTATATTTTGAGGAAGAGCACAGTCCAGAGGGTTTTGATAATGAGTGTGCTTACTCGCCTCTCCCTGAAGTTATTCTGAATGATTTGGAGAGCTTTTCCACAACAGAGGACATGAAGGCATCGATGTTCGGCATTGGCTCCCTAAAAACCCCTGGAGCGGATGGTTTCTTGGCCATTTTCTTCAAAGAAAATTGGGATATAGTTGGTGATACGATGCTTAATCTAATTCGGAATGTGTGGAACCACCCTGAAATTGTGAGAGAGCTGAATGAAACTCTCATCGCTCTTATTCCGAAAGTGAAGATGCCAGAAGAAGTGACTCAATTCAGGCCAATTTCACTTTGTAATGTGAGCTACAAGAGTATTTCAAAGTTACTGGTGAAGAAGCTTAAGCCTGCATTACTGGATCGAATTTCTCCCTGTCAATCAAGCTTCGTCCCTTGGCGAAAAATCCATGATAATATAATCATAGCAAATGAGATCATGCATGATATGAAGAAGATGAAAGGTAGAAAGGGATACATGGCTATCAAGATCGATTTTGAAAAAGCCTATGATCATCTCTGATGGAGTTTCATTGATAACTGTCTTGGGGAGTTCGGAATCAAAGGTAACATAAAGAGCCTCATCATGAACAGCATAACATCAGTCGCTTATGATATCCTTTGGAATGGGGGAAAGACTGATATATTCTACCCTGAGAGAGGGATCAGACAAGGGGACCCCATTTCCCCATACATTTTTGTTATTGCGATGGACAAATTATCCCAAAGTATTGCGATACGGGAAGAGAAAGAAGTCTGGTGCCCTTTTAAAATTGGCAGAGAAAGATTGGCAATCTCCCACCTCCTATTTGCAGATGATTTACTTTTATTTGCTGAGGCCAGTGTAGGCTAGATTGATGAAATTCAAAGCTGCTTGAAGGAGTTTTGTAACATTTCAGGCCTCAAGGTGAGTTTGAGCAAAACCTCAATAGTTTTCTCAAAGAATGTTAGAATTCAAGACAGACAAGATATCATCCGGCAGTGCCAATTCCATGAGAAACTTCACTTGGGCAAATATTTAGGAGCTTTGATCACTGGTAACAGATCTGTCAAGGAGAATTTCAAAAATGTTATAGAACGGGTTAATAGCAAGCTGAAAGGATGGAAATCTAGCTACCTCTCCTTAGCTGGAAGAATAACCCTTGCATCCTCAGTGCTAAATCCCATTGCTTTCTATGAGATGCAGCATGCCACGGTGCCAAAAGGAATCAGCAACCAGCTTGAAAAAATTCAAAGGAGTTTTATTTGGGGAGACTCCCCAACACAAAGAAGAATTCACCATATTGGATGGGACACACTCTGTTTGCCAAAACACTATGGGGGGATCGGGCTCAAAAGATTCTAGCAAATGAATGACGCTTTTATGATGAAATTGGTCTGGCGCTTCATGTCAGAACCGGATGCCCTTTGGGTGGAGGTTCTTAAACAAAAATACATTGCTGCAAGACCAATGATGGAAGGGATCATGGCTAAACAAGCAGATTCACAACTTTGGAAAAAACTTGTGAAGGTGTGGCCAATGCTTCAAGAAAATTGCTATACCAATATTGGAGATGGTACATCCACTTCTTTCTGGTTCGATAGATGGATACATGATGAAAGGAGTTTGTATGGAAAGGCTACCCGCTCTCTGTCCCTGTAGGAGCTCGGTCAGAAAGTTGCTGAGTTCAGAGATGAAAATGGCGAGTGGAATCTTCTGAGAATGGAACAACTGCTGTCATCGCACGTTGTTAATAAAATTCGGACTATTCCCCCGCCCAGGAACGATACACAAGACATGCTAAGGTGAAAACATAGTGCAAAAGGAGAATATACGGTCTCGTCTGCTTATAAATTCATCACGCAGGTAACAGGGTTGGAGAGACAACCTATCTGGAAATTAATTTGGAGTTGGAAAGGGGTTGAGAGGATTAAGGTCTTTATGTGGCGTTTGGCCCATGGAAGAATTCTAATAGCTGATAAGAAAGCCAAGATGATAGGAACAAGCCCAAGCTGTCCTAACTGTCCTAACACAATTGAATCCATTATACATGCCATGAGAGATTGCCCAAGATCTGCTCAAATGTGGATTTAGATGCTTAACCCGGCTGCTACAACAATGTTCTTCTCCCTGGAAGGTAAAGATTGGATTCTTTTCAATATAAAAAAATGAGATAGGCAAATTCTCAGATTACAATTGGAGGGATATATTCATGATCACTTGTTGGTGGATGTGGAATTGGAGAAATAAGGAGCTTCACTCCCCCCTTTTTGTAGACCCCGTTGGTTTTCCTGGTTATCAGAGACTATATAGACCAATTCAATCGGTCTAGAACCAAGCAGAATTTGGAAGTGGCTATTGCTTGCAATCAGAGAGGAGTTTGGGAAGCCTCTGAAATCGGCTGGGTAAAGCTAAACACGGATGGGGCAGTTAGAGAGAACCAAAGAATGGCAGGGTGTGGTGGTTTAATTAGAACCCATGATACAACCTGGGTAGCTGGATTTGTTGCCAAGCTGGGGGATTGTCAGGTGATTCAGGCAGAGCTGTGGGGTATCTTCCATGGGATTCAAATGACATGGAGACTAGGAATGAGAAGAGTAATTATAGAATCAGATTCTCTAGATGCCGTTAAGGAGATCACAGATGCAGGTACAAGCTTCAATGTCCACAATGCTCTAGTTAGAGATATAATATCCTTCAAAAATAAATCGTGGGAAATCAAGTACCAACATGTTAGAAGGGAAGGAAATCATTGCGCTGATTGGCTTGCCAAATTTAGCTTTACTCATAATTTTGGTTTTGAGTTTCTAGATCATCCCCTCCTGATCTTGAGCAACTCATAGTTGCTGATTGTAATAGGTGACCCCTAGTTTTTTTCTATTCTTTGGACTTTGGCTCGTTTGTTAACCAAAATAAAAAAAATAAAAATTGCTTCTAGATTTTATCTTCAGCGTTTGTCAATAGTCAAAAGTCAAAACCAATGGAAGCAATAGGAGCATGAAAAAAATACCCTTTGGTTTTTCTCTTTATTTATTATTTTATTTTTAAGTAATATCGCTTCTAGATAAGTGAATTTTTTTTTTGTCTAGATAAGTGAATATTATAATGAACTTTAAGAATTAAAGATCATCCAAATTACTGTAACGAATAAATTTCTTTTAATACGAAAAGAAAACAATCATACTAGATAGCCAATGAATTTTTAGTAATGGTAATCAACAAAAGGTAAAAACTCAATAAAATAAAATAAAAAGTCCAATTCATAAAAAATAAAACTTGAATAAATTATAATCTTTTAGATTTATTGATTAATATTAGTTATTAAAATGTTAGTTACTTAGACTTTCAAAAATAAAAAATTAATTGCGATAAAACATATTTTTTTAAATTTTCTACTCATAATTAAAAACTCCACAAAAGAACATTATCTAAATGTAAATGTAAATAAAAAAAAAAACTAAAACTTTAAACAAACAAAATTATGAGAAGATAATTATTTCATCTCGAATAATGATAAGGAACCAACGTCAGGAATAAATAGGAAGCCAAGAACTATAACTAGGGAAATAGTGGGTGATAAAAAAGAAAAAAGAAAAGAAAAAAAAAATTATATTGATTTTTTTATTTTTCTAATATTGACTACCAAGACTTTTTCATCTCATTAAACAGTTAAATAATAAAGTGCGCTTCACATAAAGTTTATAGTTGAAAAACATTCGTTAACAATCTAATCAATATATAAAATCATCTAACAATTTTCGATTACGCCTTGGCAGAAAAATAAGTGGACGTGAGTTTCTACCAAATAATAAAAACGATAAAATAAAGAGAAAAAGTGGACCAAAGCAAAAGGTCATAGAAATTTCAAAATGGGAAGGGATGAAGAAGTTGAAGAGTTGAAGTTGATGGAAAAATATTGGAAGTAGCACATATCAAAACAAACAACCAGAAGAAACTCAGAGGAAGCTTATTAGGGTGAGATAAACAGAAAGAAAGAGAAAGAGAAAGAGAGAGAAAAAGGGCGTGTTTGGTTGGGTTTTTACTTTTCCCCCCTTTTCTTCCTCTTCTCCTCCTTCCTTCCTTCCTTCCATCGAATCTAATCCCAATTCCAATCCCTCAATTAACCAAAATCAAATCAAGTTTATCGCGAAAAGCACCGCCTTTCTTGCCCTTTTCATTCATCCAGCCCCCCATTCGATTATTCCCCAATTTCGCATCTTCTTCTTCTTGTCCCCATCGGGTTTTTCCCTTTTCTTCCATCCTCGTTTTCTCAGAAGGAATTTATTTCCTTTGTTGACTTGAATTTTGGATTATTGAAGCAGGGTCTACCATCCACAGGTATTGCCAGATCATTTATTTTACTCTTTGTGTTATTCTTTTTTTTGTTAATTTTGGGGTTTCTGGCTGAGTTTTGCTTTCTTGTGTTTCTGCTGTTCTGGGTGTGGTTGCCATTTCAAATGCATAAAGGAATAAATGTTCTGCACAAAATTGAACATTTAATCGAGATTAGATTATTAATCATGATTGTATGTGGCACTACCTAGATTTGTTTTGTTTGAGCATCTTGGTGAATTGATGTTTTCCCTTTTGTTTGCTTTGGCAGCTATGCAGAGCCAACTTGTGTGTAATGGGTGTAGGAGCATTTTGCTTTATCCTAGAGGGGCAGCAAATGTGTGTTGTGCATTGTGCAACACAATTACCTCTGTTCCTCCACCTGGTAAGCTCATTAGCTCTGTCCTTAAAATTTCTTGATTGGAGAATTTTGTGGGCTATATGTATGTGTATATATCCTTATCCTGAATATTGTTGTCTCTATAAACAAGATTAAACTAGAAATAGACTATGCAGCCTGCTTCAAGGTTATAAAACAACTGAGTTAATAACTCTTGCTAGTTTCGGCTGCCAAATCAATTTTATGAGTTGAATTTTACAATTTAAAGTCTACCTAGGCTTTGAGGGTTTAAGTGAACTCTGAGTTTGATAACTTCGGCCTGCTGGATGGATTAAATACTTAACTGTAGCCAGAGTATGCTTTTATCTGAGGACCTTTCCCTCATGCCTCTACAGGAATGGAGATGTCTCAGCTTGTTTGTGGGGGATGTAGGACACTGCTAGTGTACACACGTGGAGCTACAAGCGTGCGATGTTCCTGCTGTCAAACTGTAAACCTTGCACCACCAGGTAGTTTGGATGTGTGAAGCTTATTTGTCTTTGTGCTGACTACTAAGTGCTTCAATTGGTCTAAGTAAATTAAAGGAGTGTATGTCTATAATAGATAGTAAAAATTGGTTGATTAAAAGTTAAAACATGAAGTGTGGTTCTTGGACCTGAGGGTATGGATGTTTCTCACCTGCAGTTTGTAGATGATATTTCAATTTGTGATTTTACCCCCTTAGCAAATCATAAAAATGTGTTGGTATGAGAGAAAATTCCTACCCTCCCAGTAGAAACCTCTGCTTTTGATTTTTGAAACACAGTCTTCATTCTTGTAAAATATCATACTGGATAAATGACTATTTTGGTCCTTTATGTTTATCCATGCTTCCCATTTTATTTTTTGGTGTCTAACAAAACATTGCTTCTTCTGTTTACAACATGGAGAACAATGGTATTAAATCATGAAGATACATAGAATCATGACAGCTGGATTATGATAATTCATAGGGAACTGTAATGTCATTTATATCCAACTACTTGGTGTGGACATTTCTTTGTTAAGAAATACACTTGCATGATCGGTTTTTAGCTGTCAATCTGGAACACTATTGTTGATGCTCTTCATGACAATTTGTTTTGATGAATGCTATTCATTCTATATCTGGAGCTCTATGATGAAGGCCTTATGTGCACAAAGCCCTATATTGCTTCATGCTTATGATACAACATGTGGCTGTTTTTGAGGAGTTGGTTCATGTAGTTGTGTTTCCCTCAGATTATGTCATAATCTATGCTTTTTATCTGGTTGATGGCTGTTTCTTGTTTACTGACTGACTGTTTTTGGGCCTTTTTCTGCATTAAAAAGCACCTAGTCAAGTCGCCCATGTCCATTGTGGGAACTGCCGGACAACACTCATGTATCCATATGGAGCTCCTTCTGTCAAATGTGCACTGTGTCAATATGTTACTAATGTCAATGTAAGTATACTTTTAAAGCATTATGTTAATCTGTGGCTTGATTATATATTGTCATCAAATGCTTCAATATGTCAAAAAATAAAATTCAAGTTCATTTTGTATCTTCTCGTGATTGTTGTTGCTTCATTTAAATGTAAGTTTTGATAAATTCCTGAAATCATTTGAATTTTCTTCTTTTAAATAATTGGTTTCTTTGATACACATGCCATTAATTTTTTTTCCCTCAGTAATTGATTGGATATCAAAATGGAATTTTAAACCCACTCCTGCAAAGTAGGGTAACTACAATGTTGAAAAAATCCCTAAAGGGTTATGATGTATTGAACATGTAAATTATGTTTGATTCTCTAATTCTGTTCTGTGTAAATAGGATTTATGCATTTTTTCCATTACTATTTGGTTTTTCCAAGTTGATTCTTTGAAAACATTTCTCGCACTTTCCTATCTTTTCATAGATGAACAATGGAAGGCTTCCAATCCCAGTCCATAGACCTAATGGAACAACCAACTATGGGACAGTACCGTCTACTTCAACAGTATGCTTTTTTAAATTTCAATATATAGAAATATAGAGTGATTATGAAAAACCTATGGTGAATTGATGGTTTTCTATTTTGATATCATGAATATTGATATGATGCTATTTCATTACCTGCAGTCGATGCCCCAATCTCAGACCCAAACCGTTGTGATAGAGAATCCCATGACTGTTGATTCAAATGGAAAATTGGTAATTGTTGTTGATTTTCAATTTTTTTTTTTTTTTTTGTAACTTCAGTCAGCAGATTTACTTACTCGAAATTTGACATATCGCAGGTTAGCAATGTTGTTGTTGGGGTTACAACAGATAAGAAATAATTGCATCAGATTTAGAAGCTATAGTGTACAACAAATTATCACGGTGCTGTCACAGGAAGATGGTTTTTTCTTCTTTTTTCTTGTGTATAATGATGTTGCAGGCCAGGCTTGTAGCCTGCCATGATTTCAATTGAAATGAATCTTTTTCCAATGCAAGAGTTGGAGGGTATCATATCATATATCATGTATATGAATTGAGGAGGACAAGTCGTGTAAAGGGGCATAAATATGTGTGTGATTACCAAATCTATTGGTTCATTCAGATTCTATCTCTTGACTTATCCCTGGACTAGCATATGCTCTTTTTGGTATTTTTTTTTTAAAAAAATATTTATTTAATGGATTGTGAAGCTTGTGCTTTCATGATGACATGTTAAGAACGATTTGTTGATATTTATTTGATATGATGATGTACAAACACTGATTATGAGGTGGCTTATGTGAAATAGATTTTTACCAATCATTTGAAATGTTTGGGATAATACCAATCATGCACCTATATACCAATCAAGTGTCAACTTTCATTGTGACTCAAAAAGGAAGCGGAAAACACATTATACAACTACCTTTTCTATAAACAAATATGACACGGTATTATATATATATATATGGAAATTCCACTTTTGAGCAAATGAAAATGTTACACAAACTATGAAAGAACAAAAGAGATGGATGTCTTATCACCAGGAGAAGAACTCTTATGTTTACCATATCTGTTTTCATTTATGCGTATAATCTTATCTATATCATTGGCCAGCGACAAATCCTTAAATGGACAAATCCTTAAATGGACTTCTATTCTGTAATGGATTAGTCATTGGCGTGTCGGGCTGAAGGATACCGTGAGAAACCATATCTGTTCTTCAATGTCTTCCCTTTACTCCCTCCAACTTTTTGTTCTCTAACCGATCCTTCATTGGCACTACACATCTTAAACCCAAGTAACATTGGCATAGTTCCCCAGGGGCTAGTGCTTGAAGTTGAATTCTTTACACCGCTCAATTTATCAATCTCCTTTTTCATGTTTGAGAATTCCTTCTCAAGCTCACACACCCTCGTTCTCATGCTGTCCATTCCCACTTTTAGAATCTGATTTTCCCTTGCAGCTGTTGCCCCACTTCTTAATAAGTATCTTGACCCTTCAAGATTATCTGAAGCCATAAAGCAACCGGCAATTGAAGTCCTGAGTTGGAGTTGCTCAAAGAACAAGACTTGAACTATGACTCTCAAGGGTAGCCTCTCATTCTGGGCAACATGTGTGCATGCTTCTAATGACAGCTTCTGACAATCCATCACCCTGCATAATTGCTCTCTCTCAGATTCTGCCAACCATGGGTGATTCTGCATATTTGAATGGTATCAACGAATAAGCTAGTCCAGCATACAAGTGTTTTACCAGTTGGATTGAAAGCAGCACCATTTTGCATGCTCCAGGAACATTCATAGCCACTTATCCTTATATATAATGTTTTTTTGGTGTCTACTCATATATAATGTTTAAAACTATATTAAGTATAGCAGTTATAAATGTTCCTATAGTACACATTAAATATTCTTTAGGAGTATGCAAGTTTAAGTTATTGTTCATGGTATACAATAAAGGTATTATTACCTTCAAGTACATGTCTATAGCACGGTATAGACCATCATCTAAAGGCCTGGCAAACTCTGGAATTGCTGCAGCAAGGGCTTCGAACTTGGGAAGTTTCAGGTTGACGTCCGCAGAGATCTCTGTGAGGTAACCATCAATCAGCTTGGCTACCATAGTGATTGGTGTTAGTGATGGTGACCCAATTAAATGGCTGCTGTTGGTCGAACATGGAGAGGCACCACCTGCCACCTGATCCATGGAAAGGAAGTGTTCAAGTACTCTTTGCACACAGTCAACATTGTAAAGTGTCTCATCTGAACATGTGAAAGTTGGCATCAAGAGATCTTCTGCAGTAACCTCATCAAGCTGCATCCCAATCCTCTTCTCCAAACTTGATATGCAAGAGGGGCTAAGTTGGAGTATCATGGCGAGACGAAGAAGACCAAGCAAGAATTTGGTTGGGACAAGACCCTTTTGCAATGGAAGTAACTTAACAATATCTTCCAGCATAATCTTCTGCTCTTCTTCAGATAAAGGTGTCAAATGGTTACAAGACTCACCAGATACCTTGTGACGATTGAAACCTGGCAGAAATTTTTCTGCATAGACAACAACGGAACCAGCAATGATCTTGTGGCTAATGCCGCGAGATTCCATTACTGCTATGAGCCTCTTATAAAGAGGTAAACTCAGAGTTGTTAAATCTTCATACCACCATTCTGAACTTGAGATGTTTGGTTTTGCACCAGCACTTATTCCATTCCACAAAACGCTACTACCAGGGCTCTGCATTGACCAAAAACCCTGCTCCACTATAGGCCACCCAAATAGGTTTGGACCAGAAGACAATGCTTGTCCCGAGAGTGACTCAATGCATCTTTTCACAATGTGAAGCTCTTCAGCATATGGTAAAATGTCATCACCACAGGTTTGAAGTGCCTTTAGTGTGTCTTTCCAACTTCTGAGGACTACTTGGTTAAGAAAGGTTTCCGTTTGTGAAATAAGATAGCCATCACCATATTCCTCAGTCATTTGAAGATGCTCAGCAGCACACCGGAGACATGCAATGTTTGAGGCAGTAAGCTCGAGTTTCACATTATAGCAGAATTTTGCTACTAGTTCAAATGTTTTGGATCCACCTGGAATGTCAGGAAGTTCTATGACACAGTCTTCCCTTTCTCTCGGAGCTTCAGCGATCAATCTTGCCAAAACAACACTTCTAGATAGTAAAGGGAACTGCTTGATGATAATTGAAAGGAAACTGAATTAGGACTTGGTATATCATATATAGATCAATATTCCAGTTGTAGCAGCATAAGTATTTTTTACTTATCGTAAACAGATAAGGATTTCAAATTTAGTTGCATGAAATCTGTTTTGTTTGTCTATATTCATGCAAGCTTTAGCGAGTCTCGAAGAAAAACCAGCCTTTAGAAAAATTAATTGTACACTCAAGAAACTACAATAATACACTAGCCCCATGAATAAGCATCAACAAGAAGTTACAACTAAATTAATGAAATAAATATAAGATACCTTGTGAAGATGGAAGGATATGTCACCAACTTCAACAACTACATCACTAGCTAGCCCCGTTTTGCAGAACCTGTGTTTATAACAGATCAACAAGAGGTTAGACATTATACAAGCGCCTTATTATCAATGCAGAGAAAACAATATCAACATTGGGATTTTATGATGCATAACGAAATAGATTAAATACCAGGCCTGGCCTTGACGTTGGAATAAATCCGCTCTGGAACCCAACTTCATGCAAGCCATTGAGTATTCGCTCAAAGCCACAAAAGAAGAACTTAATAACCAGTGTCCAAAATAGATCACACTTATATTTAAATCATTAATTAAGCAGCGCCAAATAAGGCCTATTGTCTTAATTCTATAAGAAGCATCGAAGCAAGATATCTGACAGTAGAAGGTCTGTCAAACTTTGTCTCCCACAACCTCAAAAGTTGAGTAGCAAAACATTCCCGACAGTTACCTGCAACCCAACAGAGTCAACCACCAGCGGATAAATGAAAATCCTACAATGATTTCACTGGCTCTGACCAGCTTCTCAAAAATAAAAATACTAAACCCTGAAACAAAAACACCTTACCATACAGATACCTACCGCACGTAAAGAAGAAGTCTTACTGCTAAAAGAATTAGTACCAGATATCTCTGCTACTAGAAAGAACCTTTTTTTTAAGCTATAGAATTGAGTAACAACCCCGAGAGCCATGATCACTTATACCCGTTTAAGCAACAAGTGCACTTAAGTAATTGTCTCTGGCATAATTAAACTTTCTTTGAATGTGATATAGGGTAATTTTTTATTTGATTAACGAAGCACCTGTGGAGTCCTTTGGCTTCAAAGTTCAAAGACACTCATTGCATTCCTCGAACATAGAATCTGTAAATCAAGCACTAACTCAATTAGACTTAAAAAACTATATAAAATAATCGTTTTGTTTTTATTAAGGAGAATTTCAGTTTAATGCTGGTGTCAGGTTCTTTGAACTAACAGCCTAGATAGTGGGTTAGCTTTACCAACCACGCCATATGGGGGCTAACATAATAAATTTGATGAACGTTTAAATTATTTATAATACCAAATTCTGTCTTGGGATTAGGAAAAAAGTAGGATTAGGTCATGTAATGGAGGGGACCAGTACTGACATCAGTGGATAATAATTTATGTATATTTGGGGTTACAAGATGAAATATTGTTCAAAAGATAAAAAGACAATTGGCTCATTAGTGGAAAAGAATGTTTGTTTTCGTTGCACTCACATAAAGGAGGTGAAAAAAGAGTTTGGTAGAGAGTGATTAAATCTGAATCCAAGTAGATATATAAATTTAAATCATAAAGATTAAAAGCTAAATCTCTATGGCACATATAAACAACATAACAAATTCACAAACACCAGACGCATTGAAATAAATGAACTAACAGTCAGACCTTCCAAGAGAATAACGAAATATTTCAGAAAATTGAATTGCAATAAATAGCTGATTCACCTGCTTCGACATCTCAAGAGCTATTAACTCTTTTATATCAGTTCCTGCCTGAAAGAAATCATGATAGAGAAGAAATTAGACAAACTAACTTGTAATGCATTACTGATTTCCCAAGATAAATATGAAAAGCAAGAAAATATGAAGAAAAAAGAATTCCGATTTTCCAAAACTTTGTAACAACCGATGCCTCTCCAGATCCAGAGTAACAACAACGCGGGAGGTTAGGGTTTGAGATTGGAAGACGGCGAAGCCAAAGCCAATAGAGTCTTGGTTTGGAGCAGATGCTGGGGACTGAAACCAAGCTCGTTCTGCAACCACCATGCGGGAACGTCGGAACCGTACAAAGGACGCGATAGGGTTTTGGAATCGACGGCGGCGTTTGGAGGCTTCCGTGGCACTGGCTGTCGGCGGCGGTCTTCTCCGCTCCACGGTGGTAACGGCATCGGAGACCGTACATTCGCGGGAAAAATAATCCAAAAAAAGAATAAAATATTTTAAACGAGAACCAAAAACCAAGAGGAAAATAAAAAAGAAGAAGAAAAAGGACGAAGAGTGATGGTAGTGAAAGCCCAATAATGGATCTTGGTTCTGCGTGTACTGTAAAAGTGGGAGCCCATTATATAGAGTTATTTAGCATCAATTCAAAGCCCAATAGAGTCAATTTTAAGCAAATGGCAGCCCATTATATTTAGCGTCAATTCTAAGCCCAATAGCGTCAACTAAAAGCAATTACTAAGCTTGCGTTAAAATAGAGGCGCAACATAATTGCCGACGGTGTTAGCCCAACTTTTACTACACGTTAATCACAGAAAAAAATTTGCATGATAATTTTTTTTTAAGGAGCTATGATATTAGTCCTTATTATGCTGTGAAGTTGAAGTATATCACGAGAAACAATTAAAAAAAAAAACAATACATATTACTTCATAATATTTTATCTATCAAATTTCTTTTATTAAAGGGAGAATGAAAATTTATAAAATTCAAACATACTTTAAAGATATTTCTCATGCTGCAAATTCTGACATGGTGAAAAACCATATATAAGTGAGTTAGTGGAAATACGAGAAGATTCTAAATTAGACTACAAAACTACATACATCAATCGTTTTTATGTGAAGAAGAATTTTTTGTTTAATGCTGGCGTCAGGTTTCTTTGTAACAGTCAAGCCATATTTGGGGCTACGATAATTAATAGAATTAAGTTGGTTGATTTTATAATATTATAATTGAAAACTCTGTCTTGAGATAGGAAGAACATGATTAGTGGATAATAATTCATGTATATTTGGGTTAAAAGATAAAATATAATAAGTAGTAGTTTAAATGAAAGAAAAGGGAATTGGCTCCTTATTGGAAAAGAGGGGAGAGGAAGAAACAATCTGGTGAAGAATAATTAAAATCCAAATTCAACGAAGATATATATATAAGTACAATAAAGGTTGACCTAAATCTTTATGCAACATATACAGAAAATCCAGCATCACAATTTCACAATCACACATTCACAATCATTATTATGTACCAACATTAATCAAGTAGGAACCACTGCTGTATCAGACATAGACACTCTTCCATCCACACCCTCTTCAACCTTGTTCCAATGTGCCTCAGCCTCCTTGGTTCCATTTTTGGTCTCAAACTCTTTTGCAGTGTCATAAGAAGCATGCAACCCCACAAAGATGTAGTATACTAAGAGAAACCCTGTCCAAGCCAAAAACCTTATAAACGAGTCCTTATCAATAGAG